>JAOBAT010078818.1:0-19913 GCA_026413305.1 Hydrozoanthus tunicans | reverse complement strand
CCCTCACAGGCCGGCAGGTTATTTGTTCATTTTTCCTTTTCGAATTTTTGTGCAATGTTTATATGGTTTCCTGTAGCCTAATATCGCGCTAAGCTGGGAACGAACTGGATACTTCACGTGAAAATAGTCTAATTTTAACACTGTACGCAACTTTTAATATGTAGAAAAAAATTGATATAAAATAACCTGTCACTCAAATTAGGTAATAATCCACGATATAACTTATACAAAAAGTTAAAAGATGTAATTTTGATAACAGACTATGTCAGTTAACTGAACTTCAGAATGTTCAGTTATACAAAAATGGCCGGAAGAGTGATCATAATATAGTCTGCAAAAGTAAATTATACATGAACACTTATGCAAACATGCATGAAGCAAAAACTGAAAGAGTGCCGTACCAGTTATGAAAGAAATGAGAAAATATTGTATTCGTTGGACAGAAACAAACATGATATGAAAATACAAGTCTTTCGTTTTATTTGACAAACAATTTTCGTTTAAATACTCCGCAACTACATTTGAACGACAAAACTCCCAAGTACCAATTATGTTTTCAATCACGCAACTGCGCGAGAACTTACGAGATCTTTAAAATGTCGAGTTTTTTTCTAACAGTTGCCAAACACTTTTCGTTTTATTTCACTAGCTACATTTAAACGACAACAGTTCCCGAGTAACAATTATGTTTTCATTCCACGAAACTGCACCAGAATTTATCAGATCTTTACAGATCTTTAAATTGCGAGTTTTCTTCTAACAGTTGCCAAACACTTTTCGTTTTATTTCTCAAACTACATTTGAACGACAATTCTTCCCAGTAACAACTTGTAAGAAGTTTATAAGTTCTTAAACAGTAACAAAGTTTAAAAGTTCTTTAAAAGTCGAGTTTTTTTCTAACAACGTTAAAGGCCTGAAAATGCAGTCTAGCGTTTTCTGGTTAGTTTAATATGATCATTTAATAAAGATCATCTTCTAATTCTGGCCCAGACGCCAAGATGAAAAATTTTATAACCAATTCTAGATCAATTTTTTCAGTTTCGCAGTTTTTTTTCCGAGTAACAATTATGTTTTCATTCCACGAAACTGCACCAGAATTTATCAGATCTTTACAGATCTTTAAATTGCGAGTTTTCTTCTAACAGTTGCCAAACACTTTTCGTTTTATTTCTCAAACTACATTTGAACGACAATTCTTCCCAGTAACAACTTGTAAGAAGTTTATAAGTTCTTAAACAGTAACAAAGTTTAAAAGTTCTTTAAAAGTCGAGTTTTTTTCTAACAACGTTAAAGGCCTGAAAATGCAGTCTAGCGTTTTCTGGTTAGTTTAATATGATCATTTAATAAAGATCATCTTCTAATTCTGGCCCAGACGCCAAGATGAAAAATTTTATAACCAATTCTAGATCAATTTTTTCAGTTTCGCAGTTTTTTTGTCAACTTGAACTTGAAGCGAAAGTTAAAGTTGCGTACTCTGCTTTATAAAGTAAACTTTTTCATTTGGATAAAGTTTGGGTTTGACCTCGTCGTGTACACTTGAACGGTTTCAAAGAATTTCTTGTTTCTTCGAGGTGGAAAGATAATGGATCTAATCGACAACTCCGTTTTGAACGCCAACTCGTCTCGCCATTTTTTGTGTAAAATCGAGACAGTTGCCCAGGCAAAGTACACGACATTTATACCTCAAGCAGTGGTAGCTACTTATGCAATGTTTTTCTACATTGTTGTGTTAATTTTGTCAGCAGTTGGTACGTTTTTCGGTCATTATCGCCGTTTGTTGTCGATGCAAGTTTCGTCCATTCTGTTTCTCGTCGGAGCGTTAGCTATGGCTGTCAATACATTTGGCAACGCCGACAAGGAGGCGATTGAAGCAAAGCTTTACTTTCGCATTTCTTCAGCTGCTTTGGTTGGGATTACTTTCATAGTCGTCGGTGCCTGTGTTTTCTTTGAAAAGCCACAGCCTTGCACGGAAGAGTGCCGTTCGTTGGATGTGAACTCAAGTCACCAGTTCCGAAGACACCATTGCGCTAAACCCTTGGGCCTCCAACAGCCTTCAATGGGATTAGTAGTAACAATAATTACTTTCCCTCTATTGATAATTGAGCTGTTCCTCGTATTTGGCACCCTGACTGAGACGAAGAGCGAAACTAAAGAGTACAAAACGGTAAAAGCAATGCTCATTTCGGACAAGAGCCTTCATCTTGTTCAGAAACTTGTTCAAGTTGTTGCCTATTTAATCTTGAGGAACATGGTTGCGTCGGCAAATTACCGCGAAAGTGCTAGATTTTATTTCAAAATTCTAGCGTTTTACAACTTTGACTGTTGGCTCGACTCTGTTGTTAACACTGACAGCGATCTCGAGCTGACGACGTCTGTGGAAGTGTACGGGAAAGTTTTTGAGGTATTCGAGACGGTTTACAAGGCTTTATTGATCGATTATCGATTACTATGTGCAGTACTTTTCCTGGAACACGCCCTTGAGGTTGAGAGTGAAGGCGAAGACTCGAGAGACCTGGGACGATCTCCAGATGAGCAGTGAGTGCGAGTCAATTCCAGCCGCGAACATCCCGTCCCCGGGCAAACCCCGGGCATTTGAAAAAACTGGTCAAATGCCCGGCCCAGCGTGCAATTTTCGTGGAAAATGCCTGGCCCCCCGTTCCTACTACGATGTTCAAACCCGGGCCCCCAATCCATCAGACCGAGATATACAAAAATTTTAGTTATCAATTTTTAAAAAAATAACTGTTTCAGCTCGATATATAAACTGGATAAAGCAGCGGAAACAGAAACTAAACAAAACATTGTGTATCTGCTGTGCTTTAGTCCCCACCCAACCTACCACGTAAAGAGGCTGTTCTTTGTTCCTTCTTCTTGTGGCCTATACACTATATAGGCTCGTGAGTCGAAAATGAACATGGTGAACCGTTAGGGTCACGAAATGAGACACTAGCTCCAACTGGACTAAAACAAAATAAATGTTCTTTTTATTCCAAAATGACGGTATTCGAAACTCTTGACTTCTGAACGCCGTCGGACACACGAGGCAAATTTTTTGTTTTTTGCAAATGCCCGGGCGGCCAGGACACTGCTAACTGTCAAATGCCCGGCCCCCTGGGACTCATCTTCTATCAAATGCCCTGGGTTTGCCCGGGGGGATGCTCGCGGTTGGAATTGACTTGCCATTTGTACTACGTGTCTTTGTGCATTTTTTAGAGCTTAAAGCCTTGTCCTAACACGGCCTAAGTTTTTGACGGGTGGCAAGTTTCGCTGTTAGTACTACGTGTTTTTATGCAGTCAGTTTTTCAAGTTCAAAGCCCTGTCCTTACAAGGCCTCCACAGAGTCAGTTAGTTTCGCTGTTAGTACTACGTGATTTTTTGCAGTTTTCATAGTTTAAAGCCCCTAATTCCTTACTTCAATCTTTTGGCTGTGTTATCCTTGCAGCTAAATAACTAAACTATATCAAATATTATGATGATTAGATAATGAGTTAAACAATAATAATGCTTTACTTAATAATTCGTCATAAAAAGTTGTCAAGAACGTCTGCAAGAGAGCGTGACACTGCATGCTTGGCTGTGCACGTCTCGCCTGGCGCATTTGATCGAGCCAAAGGATTTTCTAAGGAGGGAAAAATCTTTTCGAAGGGCCGAAAAATCAAAGACAACGAGCTGACCACGCTAAAGTCATGCAGTACTTTTACATTCAAAATGGCGTCCAAAATGGTAAATCCAGGGGTAACGCGCCACTTTCTGTATCTTCAGTATGCACAGGATAACGTTTTGCACAGGCAGCCCACAAGATTAGAAAAGCATTCTCCTCTAACGAAACTACTGTTAGCCACCAAATTAAATTTTCAAACTGAATTGTTCCTTCCTATTACCGCCGCCTGGTTAGCCCAGTTGGTAAGGTGCCAGTCTGCAGTGCGGGAGGCCCGGGTTTGATTCCCGGTCGGACCTTCACTCAGGGTCTTAAAATAATTTGAGGAGAAGGTGCTGCCTTTGCTCTAACACCTGCAAATGGTTAGACCTTCGCGTCTTCTCGGATAAGGATGTTAAACCGTAGGTCCAGTCTCTCGCTCCTTCTATCGAGGGACTTAAAAGATTCCACACACTTGTCGCAAAGAGTAGGGTAGTGATCTCGGTGGTGTGTTTCTGTTTCTTCCACTGAGGGCACTTCTTGTCGGCTGCTAGTTGCGCCATAAAATGTGAGCCGCTCTAGCGGACTTTCTAAGACCCTCAACTGTCTGACCTTGTATATACTTGTAAACAGGTTCTGAAAAGCCCCGAGGGGAGAACTTGTATATATTGTAATGTATTGTATTATTGTATTTTTTCTATACAGATACGCCATGACCTTCTCTGACCGCATGAAGCGTGATCTGGGCTATTTGATTGGCCTGTTGTGTATCATTGCTCGTGTACTGACGGCCGTGAACTATATTGACAAGTTGAGCATTGGATCGTGGGTACACGTCCTTGCGATTCTCATCAACGTGTTTATCAGCGTGTGCGGTGCAGTTCTTCTGAGAAAAAACAACCTGACAGTGCACAGATCGGAGGATAAAGAATGGAAAGGAGTCAAAATCATTGTAAGACTGGGGATTTTTGTGTGGGTTCTCGGGGTGCTGATTTTTATTTTCGAGTGTCGAAAAGATCTCTCTCGAACAAGCGAGGGGGCAACAACAACTTTCTTTTTGTGTCAGGAGGATTTAGCATTTCTGAAGCGAACGAGCAAGAGATTTTCAATACGACAAGATCAAATTCGTTTCCCACACGTCCATGTAATGTTTTGCTTATTAAGTAATTATCGATAAAACCTGGGTTAAACAAACTGGCTATGGTGAAATCTTAAAAAGCTTTTTTCATTTGAGGCGCGCAAGCGGGCAAGATGAAACGAATCCTGCAATTTGATTGGCTCCGCGGTAGGCGGAATTTCACGATTTCGCCTCTGGCCTCACTCTTTATACATGATCTCTAGCACATTTTTTTTTTTTCAATACGGCCCTCCCGGCTGGAAAATAACATAAATATTAACCACAGGAGCTAAATTTCAAAAACGTCTCAACCTCGTGTAATGCCTCACGCACGCATTTCCAACATGGGCGGTGGAATCGGAGGGCGCTAGCCCCCCAATAATTTGGTTACCCCCCACCCATCTCCTCCTCTCCTCTCCTCAATAGTTCTCTGGCTAACAATACAAACTTTTAAAAAGGAATTCAGCATTGTGCCCCCTCCTCTCAATATTTTTTTTTTGCTTCCGCCGCCCATGGCCACTTATTCCCTGAGCGTATATTGTAAAGTACTAGTCAAATATTTTTGGGTAAATCGGGATGGTGTTTCAAAAACACTAAATCGAACTCGCTTTGCACATGCCCTTTCAACTTTATTCAAGTCTTTCAAATAAACACTTGTACTGATTAATACCGAAATGCACTCCAAATCATTTGGTTATACCAGTACAAATTTTGAATCATGCGTATTATTTTTTGCGGAAATTTTGGTTGAAGACTGTTGCAGCAAAGTAAGTTGCACAAGTGTAAGTAAAAGGGAGGTTTATTTTCAAAAAGTCTGTATAAACAACCAACTCAAACATGTAAACCTGAAGCTCTCAGTCTTTATAGCACTATTGTCAACTTTGTTCTCTATGTTAACTAGAACCCATATATCTACTCACTTACGAATTTGTAAATTAGGGAAGAAGTCAAAACAATGGTATTTTTAAGGCACCCAATTTTGTCGAGGGAGGTTGTCTGTGGCGGCTCGTACACCCTACCCCAACCCTCCCCACTTTTTCAGAGCTCAATTTCTCGAAAGCTGATTTAGGGGTATTGGTTTTTATTGTATTATGGACTCCTCTCTCCACAAAGAAGATGTTGGTGATATCTATTTTATTGAACATGATATTTGCTCCTGAAATTCAGCATTTTTGAAAAAAGGTGGTGGGTGGCGGCACATAATACCCCACCCCCTAAATTGGGTTCCTAGGAAGTACCATTGTGTTTTGACCTTTTCCCTTAGTTGCACTGATAATGGCAGTAAGCACTGCCGGAACATGTTTGTCATAAAGAAAGTCGTTATTTTCATCAAGTTTATCACAGAGGTTTATTTTATTTTCACAGATGTGCTGCATGGGAGCAGTTGGGTTCACTTGTTGGATGATAAAGGGGACGTTAGTCGCTCTCCTGGTAAAAGACCTTTCGAACGAGGCTAAAAAGAAGCACTTTGAGTGGGCTGCAGCTAAGATTTTGATAAGGGGGATCAGCGGGGCGTTTCTCATGGTGATTTACGCCAAGATGAACGTCAAAGCTATCGCCAGATACAACCAGGGTGTGAAAAGCAACCACCTGCTTGTTCCTACTCTCATGCTGTGCATCCTATCTGAGGCTGTTGGCTGCGCCATCGACCAGTACAAGGGATCAGTTGAAAAGAAACTTTTGTAAGACTATGATTATTATGAATTATTATTATTATTATTATTATTATTGTTATTATTATTATTAATATTTTTATCATTATTATTATTATTATTATTAATATTATTATTATTATTACTATTATGAATCATTGTACGTCGGTTATACACAATGACGTTATGACAAGATCTTTGCCTGAAAAAAGACATTCGGGCTTCAACGAGATTCTTTTGCTGTATCCATCATTCTTAGAACGTTTTTAGTTTTTAGCAGTTTCAGCATCATGTTTTTATAAAAAAATTGTGTAGTGTAAAAAAAAGTCAGAGGCTAGTCGCATATTCTCTAGATAAAGTTTCTGTAACCGCTACCGCCGTTCCGGTTTACGTATTTTGCTTGGCGCACGTCGTTGTTTTTTGGCGCCACACACGAACAACATGGCGAGGACTGGCAGACATTTTTTTGACCTTCTGGATTTATGTGTTTCTTTGAAATTTGTACGGTCATTTTAGAGGAACTAAAGAAGTAAATTGAAGCGTTTCAAAAACCTTGCCAACCTTGGTTCTGTGTGTCATAACAGCTACGGTTTCAGTTTCTTTCCCACCGACCGAGACTGCAACAACCGCTGACCGCATGTTTGTTCCTCCTTGTTTTCAGGTGTGTTGTAACGGATCAGAGCTTAAAGATGTTGCTCGAAGGTGGTCCGCCTATGCACTTGGGCTTCGTCATCCACGTGTTTCTATATTTTCTTGTTACGCAGCAGATGATGAGTCGGGTGCAGCGAATTAACGAGAATTGAGCCGGAGACGCATGACAGAGTCCACCTGATGGTCCATCGGGAGACATGGACAAAGAATAGTGTAAATGAAAAAGAATAGCCAATACAACGCAGACTTTAAGTTTTTATGAGGTCTTTTCAAATTTCAAATTTCAACCGATATTTTCTTTCACTGTTATTTTTAAGTTGGTTTATTTTTAACTTCTCATATTTTTTCTATTTCCGTTAAATGTAACTCTAGATCTATTTGTTTTCACATTTCCGTTTCTACATATATAATTAAGTGAAAAACCGTCGTAACTTCAAACCATACCTGAAGAAGGCTAGTATGGCTAGCCGAAATACTGTGTGAGAAAAACTTAAACTCTGCGTTGTATTCGCTATTCTTTTTCATTTACATTTATCTTCGTGAGCCCAATTAGATCACCTCAGTGATCCAACGTATACCAGCGGAATTGTTGTACCGTGGTTTTTCATTTTTTTGAGAACACAGAATAGTACATTACAAGATATAACAATTTTTTATCGTAACGGCGACAAACTCGGTTCCAGGCCCCCATTTGTTAAAAGAACAAATTTTCTGCCATTCCAAGAGCTTTCACCAAGGCAATTAAGCCAAATCTTTAAGACGACTAGAAATTATGTTGTAATATGTTGCACAACTTCAGGTTTGTTCTCTCTTTGATCTCATAAACTTGGAAGTTCTCACATAGAGCCTGGAACCCAGTTCATTGCTATGACAACGAAAATAAGTAACTATTCTAAGAAAAACCTCAAGATACATCATCAGCCCTAATTTGGTTAACGTTCACCCAAATTTTATCGATTTGCAGCAGATTTCAAAACTTTGAAAGTTTGCCTTCAAGTCTTATGACGTCATCAGTTGAAACACTAAATGTTAATATCTCGAGTACCATGAAGTGAAAAACCGTTGTAACTTCAAACCATACCTGAAGAAGGCTAGTATGGCTAGCCGAAATATTGTGTGAGAAAAACTTAAACTCTGCGTTGTATTGGCTATTCTTTTTCGTTTACATTTATCTTCGTGAGCCCAATTCGATCACTTCAGTGATCCAACGCATACCAGCGAAATTGTTGTACCGTGGCTATTCATTTTTTGAAAATTATTTTGACAATTTTTTTTTCATCGCTATAGCAAGGTCCATCCACTGAGATGTTAATAGAATCTTTTCTGTCATGTAAACTTGAATGATAAGAATGTAAAAATTAGCTTACGACAATTTTGAGTTTCCTTACAGACATGTTTGGTAGCATCTTCTGCTTTATCAGTGCTTTAACGAACTTAGTAATGGTGGTGCTTATATAGCAAGAAAAATAACAATTATGATCAAAACTGGGATAATAGAGTTATTTTGAATACAATAGTGGCATATTAAAGTGTAAGTTTGATATTAAAGTGCTTGATCTGAATATTGCGTTATAAGTCAAGTTCTCGCGTTATAAATCAAATTCTCGCGTTATAAATCAAGTTCTATAAATCAATTTAGTACCGCGTATACGCGAGACGCGAAGGTGAAATGTCAGCAAGATTTTCCCGCGTGTCTGCCGTTTCATGTTTGCCGTACGTACGCCAAGGTAAGGGTTTTCGCGTTTGATATTTACGTGAGATGTTTTATCTTTTTTCAAGCGTAAAAATAGATTTAGCTAGCTAAATTAGAAAAACAACCCAAGAAATTATTCAAATACTGCCAATTGGCAATTTCACCAACGGAATTCAAACGATTGTTAATTGTGACATACAAGCAGTGCAATGGCAGTGCTAAATCTCACCAATAATTAGAATATATCCTCGCGATCTCGCGCTATAAGCTAGTCGAGATACCCTCATCAACTCGGTTAATCTGTTTTTAAAAAAAATTCGTAAGGATTTAAAATAAGGATCGATTAACGGAAGCTTTGAGAAATAATGAAACATAGAATGAAGTTATTTTTAAAATCCTGAAAATTATGCACCGCCCTAATTACTCTTGTCACTCCATCCGTACGAGACAAAACTTGCACTAGAACCCAGTGCACCATTACAAATATAAATGACCCGTCCACTACGTCCAGATTTGGAAAGAAGAAAACGCAATCACTGAATCAGCTGTTTTTGTGCAACGTTTAAAGACAAACTGGTAAGACTGATGTTTCTTTAACAACTCGATGTGCAATTTATCATACAGTTAGTTTTATTGAAACATATTTGCGAACTGTTTGCTGTCCCTGTTCGTTGTTGACGTCTTCGTCCGTATTAAATTGCTGTGGGCTCCTTCTTCAAGTTCAGCTCGATCTCAGGGATTTTTGATGCCAAAGAAACAGAGAAAATTTTTGTTTTCAATAGCTTACTAGTTGTTTCAGTAACAAAGTGTAGAAGTGCATTCAAACTTTGTAACACTCGCACGATCTTCCTAAGCCATTCACTGGCGTCTTTAACTTCCAGTCTGGCGATTTAATTTTGTCAGCGCAATGGCCGACTTGAACCGTTCGCTTTGATTTCCTTTTCGACTACTTAACCCACAAGGGGCGTCTTAGTTAGGTATCTCGTTTTTATTCCCAAATTCCAGTCAAACTCAGTTTAGAAATGTTGATGTGTACGTAAACTGTGTTAAGTAAGTACTATAACATGGCATGAAGTGCGCTGTTGGTACTTGTGTTTTTGTGAAAATTTTTACCAGATTATGTTACTGTGATTATCATCATCATTATTATTATTGTAATTATTATTGTTATTGTTATGCAACCGATTGACATGCCTATTATGCTGTTAAGAAAAGCTTCAAATGGAGTATTTAATAAGTTGATTAATGAAGAGGTTGGTGTTTCTGAAATAGGAGGCTAATACCATATTAAATTAACCTTGATAGCTTGAAATCTTTTGTGTCTTAAGGTAAAATTGATTTAGGTAAGGAGATTTTAGTTGTAAATTTAATAAATTTTGCTTTCCCACAAGAAAACAGTTTTTCTATTGTTTTGAAGAAATATACATTTTAATTTTGTTTTTGATCCAAGATTAAATATTTTTCTAGAGCTAGAAACAAATAGATTTTACCCTTTCAGGCTAACAGTTATTCAGTGTCAAAGTTCATCCACTTTGGATGAAACAAGGTTTTTAAATATTTTGTTTGTGGTAACTGAGAATGATTGGCAAAGTGAGAATGATAATCAAAGGTACAAAATGGTTAAATTGGGGTCTGGAGATT
Organism: Hydrozoanthus tunicans; assembly: GCA_026413305.1. Lineage (NCBI taxonomy): Eukaryota > Metazoa > Cnidaria > Anthozoa > Zoantharia > Hydrozoanthidae > Hydrozoanthus > Hydrozoanthus tunicans. The sequence goes on along the minus strand of JAOBAT010078818.1, from coordinate 9,522 downwards.
TAATGATTGCTCATTTATGTTACTAGCAGGTTGTAATGGCATCGCGGCAAAGGCAGAGAGCCCAAACACCTCCCCCAAAGGGATTCAAGTATGTTCAAGATTGTTTGTGGGAAGGAACTAGGAGGAAGACCAGAATATTCCCAGTAAATGGACATACAGGAATATATGCCTACCACTGTGATGATTGTATGTGTGGCATGGCGGGTTGGCCTTGTTACAGAGATGGGTGCATTTGGAGCTGTTGTGGGTCAATAGAAAGATATAGTTGGTGTTCAAATGGTACAAGGAAGAAATGACAATTAAAACATTTACAAATTCGTCTAGGAATATGTGTATATATGTAAGTGAAAACTGTTGTAATTCAACATATACCTGAAGAAGGCTAGTATGGCTAGTCGAAATATTGTATGAGAAAAATGACTTAAATTCTGCATTGTATTAGCTATTCCTTTTTATTCTTTTTTATTTACATTTAACTTTGTTAGCCCAACTTGATCAGTTCAGTGATCCAACGCATACTGGTGGAATTGTTGTACTGTAGTTATTCATTTTATTGCAAATTTAATATCAGTTGAAACACTAACTGTTTATGCTGTATCTTGATTATCATAAACTATTTGGACATTTCTTTTTCGTCGCTATGGCAAGGTCCAGCCACTGAGATGTTAACAAAACATTTTCTGTCATATACACTTGAATGATAATAATATAATAACTAGTTTAATAGGGACGATTTTGAGTTTCTTTACAGACTTGTTTGGTAGCGTCTTCTGCTTTCCTCAGTGCTTTAATGAGCTTAGTAATGGTGGTGCTTATACAGGAAAAAAACTAAATCTAAGTCTCACTAATAGGGAGATTTAGCACATGTATATGCGAGATGTGAGCATGAAATGTGATAACATCAGTAAGATTTTCCCACGTGTCTGCCATTTCTCCTTTGCCGTATGTATGCCAAGTTAAGGTTTTCGCATTTGACATTTATGTGAGATTTTGTTATCTTTTTTCAAGCATAAAAATAGATTTAGCTAGCTAAATTGAAGAAACAACACAAGAAATTTATCAAATATTGCCAATTGGCAATTTCGTCAACGGGAATCAAACAGTTGTTAATTGTGACATACAAACAGTACAAAACTTCCAAAAATACTCATATTTTTCTTTGCTAAAATGTACTTTAAGAATAAGATTTTAATTACAATTAATTTACTTGACACTAGTTTCCAGTCTAATTCGAGTCGCTCGCATGTTTTCGCGTGAAACTAAAAACAAGACAAATCAGTACGGGAAATGGCTGGCAGCAAACGTATATGCGGTGCTAAATCTCGCTAGAATGTATCCTCACGATCTCGCACTGTAAGTCGAGATACCCCATGAACTAAGTTAATCTTTTTTAAACAAAAAGCTTGTAAAGATTTAAAAAAGGATTGTTTAATGGAAGCTTTAAGAAATAAAGAAACATAGAATAAAGTTATTTTAAAAATCCCTAAAAATTGTACACCGCCCTAATTACAGTTGTCACTCCGGCCATACAAGACAAAACTTGCACTAGAACCCAGTGCACCATTACAAATATAAATGACTCGTCAAGATTTTGAAAGAAGAAAACGAAATCACTGAATCAGCTGTTTTTGTGCAACATTTAAAGACAAACCGGTAAGACTAATGTTTCTTTAACAAGTTTCCAGTCACTAGTTTCCAGTCTAATTCGAGTCGCTGGCGTGTTTTCACGTGAAGCTATAAACAAGACAAATCAGTACGGGAAATGGCTGACGGCAAATGTATATGCGGTGCTAAATCTCACTAATATGTATCCTCGCGATCTCGTGCTATAAGTCGAGATACCCCATGAACTAAGTTAATCTTTTTTTAAACAAAAAATTTGTAAGGATTTAAAAAAGGATTGTTTAATGGAAGCTTTAAAAATATAGAAACAGATTAAAGTTATTTTAAAAATCCATAAAAAGTGTGCACCGCCCTAATTACTCTTGTCACTCCACCCATGCACTAGAACCCAGTGCACCATTACAAATATAAATGACTCGTCCAGATTTTGAAAAGAAGAAAACGCAATCACTGAATCAGCTGTTTTTGTGCAACGTTTAAAGACAAACCGGTAAGACTGATGGTTCTTTAACAACTCGACGTGCAATTTATCATATAGGAATTTTTATTGAAACATATTAGCGTACTGTTTGCTGTCCCTGTTTTCGTCCGTAATTGCCATTAAGTTCAGCTCGATCTCAGGGATTTTCCCTGAAACTTTTTGATGCCAAAGAAACAAGGGAAAATTTTGTTTTCAATAGCTTTCTAGTTGCTTCATTAACAAAGTGTAGAGGTACATTCAGACTTTGTAACACTCTCACGATCTTTGTAAGCCATACGCGGGCGTCTTTTATTTCCATATGGCGATTTGCCAGCGCAATGGCCGACTTGAACCGTTCGCTTTGATTTCCTTTTCGACTACTTAACTTCATAAGGGGCGTCTTAGTTTGGTTTTTCGTGGTTCGTCCCTAAATCCAGTCTAACGCAGTTAAGAAATGTTGATGCGCACGTAAACTATGTTAAGTAAGTACTATATATAACACGGCATGAAGTGCGCTGTTGGTACTTGTGTTTTTGTGAAAAAATTTTCATTGGTTGATTATGTTATTATGAATATTATCACTATTATTGTTATGCAATCGATTAACATGCCCATTATGCTGTTGTTGAGAAAAGCATTTTAAAATGGAGTATTTTATAAGTTGATTAATGAAAAGTTTGATGTTTCTGAAATAGAGGTGCTAATACCATAACCTTGATAACTTGAAATCTTTCGTGTCTTAACACAGGCGGCCAATTCAAAGAGTTCGAAATAAGTGACGTCATTAATTCGAATTAGATTTCCAACGGTTGCTCTAGATCTGAGTCTAAACTGAGTTTAAAAACCGACCAGAATTGTCTTATCTTTTGATAAATACTATCCAGAATACATGAATGAGAGGGTAAATTAAAAGTATTTTGCTTACCTTGTGTTAATTGTGGATTTTGTTGTCATTAAGATGGGTTTTGGTACGGGTTAATGTCATACAATCCTCACACAGCTTTGCATCACTACATAATAATTAATAAGGCTGGGAACTCATCTTCGGAGTTCGTCTGCTGGACACTGTCACTCACAGAAAACGGCCTAAATTTCCCATTTCTACACAATGTATGGCAACCATCTTCACATACCTATTTCTCAAGATATCTGACAATATCTGTGCAGAAAATTGCCGTGATCCAACAAATATTACTGTCTCATCTTGGCATTCAAAAACTATTATCAAACTGATTTATGCTTTCACCATATGATCAAATAAACATGAAGGACCATTTTCACCATGTGACAAATCAAATCTTCCCCACCTCCACACCCAAGGCAATAGTTGAAACTTCAACCATGCACAAAATTTTCAAAACAAAATATCAGAGGTTCCACCAACATTGTACAACTTAAACATCATTTTAAAGGACAGCTGCAAAGATTTTGAAAAGATCAGATATATTATCAGTTCAGTGCTTGAAGTTCCCTTTTGACCCTAGGCCTGAAACCCCCCACCCCCCCACCCCCCTGGCTGGAGGTTTAATGTTTATTCTTTTATGTTGCTAGCAGGATGTAATGGCATCATGGCAGAGGCAGAGAGCCCAAACACCTCCCCCAAAGGGATTCAAGTACGTTCAAGTGCATTTGTGGGAAGGAGCTAGGAGGACAACCAGTACATTCCCAGTAAATGGACATACAGGAATATATGCCTACCACTGTGACGATTGTATGTGTAGCATTGCGGGCTGGCATTGTTACAGAGATGGGCGCATTTGGAGCTGTTGTGGGTCAACAGAAAGATATAGTCGGTGTACAAATGGTACAAGGAAGAAATGAGAAAAAAAAACATTTTCAAATTCATTGAGGGATTCCTGTTACTGTCCCAACATTCTATTATTTACGTGGCTTTAACAACACTCATTTAGCATTGTTTCTGATCTGAAAGTTTACGAGCTTTGACTGGTAATCAGAGGGTCAAGGCTTTGATTCCCATTAATGACTCTGAACGTTTTTTCTTCTGAGAAGAAAAATTGAGGCTTGTGACAAGAAAACAATCCCTTCCTAGCACTGTGTCTAAATACAGGATTTGATACCTGATTTAAAACCATTTTCAAAGGCAAGGCTGAGTGAATTTTTTATTTGGCATAGTTTTATCGAGTTGCATGCCAATCTGTGATGACAGTCAGTTACAAAGTAAAGTGCTGATTGTGTTTTTTTTATCCATATCTATAGAACAGTAATACTTTCTTAGTGTTTATTGATACAGTTACTGCTGCTCCTAATTTTTTTCTGTCAACAATACATGTTGAAGATGCCATTTTTACTTAAACTATTCTAAATTTTAAAACAATACTACTGCTGTATGAATAATACTAGTACTGTATGAATAACTATCAGTAACTAAAAAAAGTTTTCTGCTGTTCGGATATAATCAAATCACAAAAAAATGCTAGACATACAGCAGGACAATAAGGATGCTTTGCATAGACCTGTAGATTAGCATCTAAGTGGACTCAGGTCTAGGTTTATTCCAAGTACTAAATTAACCTCATGTTGAATATATACCACCAAAAAATTAAAAGACATGTTATATGTAAACATGAAGTCTTATTTTCTTGCTTTGTTGTCAATGATCTTGTTGATACACAGTAGAATAGTTGTTCCCTGGATTCGAGCAAAACATGAAGCAAAAATAAAACAGAGCCATTTCTACCTGCAGGAGTAATATCAAACCCCAATGAAAATTGTGAATGGCCCTACAATCTCAAGGTAGCGTACCTCCTGTACCACTTCTCCCTTTTGAGACAAATTTGCATTAGAACCCAGTTGCACCATTTGAAACAAATAAAAATCCAGATTTGGGAAGAAGAAAACTTATCAGCTTCTGGTGCATCATTTAAGGACAGTTTGGTAAGATTGATTGTTCTTTAAATATCAAATGAGCAGTTTATCAAAGTGTGTTGTATAGTAACAGATCTGGCCTTGTCTCCGTAAGTTTCATGATTTTTAAATCTGATCTGTGGGAATCTGCATGTCACCATTTTGTTATTTTGGCCCATTCAGCTGCCACTGGCCTTCTGCTTTGGCTCGGGGGGTTTCTCTGAACCTTTTGAAGCCAGATAAAAGGGAAGGTCTCTCGTTTTCCAGTTGCCTCAGTAGGAAAGTGTTTGAGGCACAATTTGTAACACTCTGAGTGACTCGCATGATCAGCCACTGGAGACAGTTGAGAAGCTTTCCACTTGATAATTTGCCAGCACGGTAGATAATTGTTTTCTTTTATCTTTCAGTTTTTTGTGTTCCTGCCCGATTGTATCAATTTTCAGTCTTTCAGGTTGAATTTATTTGATGTTTTGTTCAATCCTCTTGTTTTTTGTTCAATCTTTTCAATTTATGCATTCAAACTATGTGCATTCATTCAATTGTTTTATAAATTTTGCTCAACCTTCTGAATTTTTTTATTCAATCATTTGATACTTTATTCAATCTCTTATATTTTTCTTTAAGTCTTTAAATTTTGCGTTTCAAATTTTATTTTTTTTGTCTGTCCTACAATGTACCATACAACAAAATCTGATTTGCTAGGGCTCAAAAATTTAATATGTATTCCATTCTTACTAGCAAATTGTAATGGTGTCATAGCAGAAAGTCCAAACCCCTCCCCCTGAGGGATTCAAGTACATTCAAGTGCATTTGTGGGAAGGATCTTCACAGTGAAATACCAGTAAATGGGCATAAAGGAATATATCCTTACCACTGTGATGATTGCTGATGTAGCCTTGGGAGTTGGCATTGTTACAGAGGTGGACGCATATAGAGCTGTTGTGGGTCAACAGAAAGATATAGTCGGTGTGCAAATGGTACAAGGAAGAAATGAGAAAAAAAACATTTTCAAATTCATTGAAGGATTCCTGTTACTGTCCCAACATTGTGTAAAGAGTAGAGAAGAAAAGAAATTTCAAAATATTCATCAAGAGATTCATACTGATATTATAGCAATATATAATTTACTTGGCCTCGCAGACACTTGTATATTTTAGCACAAGTTTTTTTACTTGGAGGATGTGTGACCAGATTTTAATCCAATTTCAAAGGCAAGCATTTTGATTTGGCACACTGTAGTTTTAATTGCACATCTGTGATGACAGCTACAAGCCTTTCCTTCTAACCTACGAGGCCTTAGCGCCACTTTACTGGCTGTCTCCAAATCATTAGCATGTATTACATATGTAGCATTATTTATTTTTCATCACCAGCCCGATACAACAAGTGCAATGCTTGCAATTTTGTAATGACAGTTAATTACAAAGAAAAAAGCTGGACTTAATGTAGTTTTTTTATCATTGAATTGTAATACTTTCTTAATATTTATTGATGCAATAACTGCTGCCTACTGTAATTTCCCAGTAAACTATCACAGTGAAGATATCACTTCTCTGGGCATGTTGGGAACTTCTTAGTTCGCCATGACTAATTTATGAAGGCACAAAGGGAAACGGTTCATCCCCCTCACAGCTGCTACCTGTAATATCTGCAATGCTTCCCTTCTCACGTAAGGTAGGAGTAGGCTGCAAGAGAGACTAACTGGGAATGTGCTTGACTTGAAGTCATGTACAGTTGAACCTCAATTACCCAGACCCTTTGGAACTGGACCAAATAATCCAGATAATTAGGAGTGTGGATAATCGAAAATATAAATATTAATGAGTCATCAATGGATAGATTTGTAAACCGTAACAATTCTGAGCCAATGAAAACACATGTTATGTGCGTGTAAGATTGCTCAAACATTAAACTTGCCATAAACTGTCTTTGAATGTAAAACAAATTCAGTTCTGACTTGAATTTGTAGCTCCGTTTGGCATAAGAGAGCTTTCCTACCGATAATGAATGTGATTTATTAACATTCATGAAAAAATTGGACCAGAAAAGCAAGTCCAGATATTTGAGGTTCGACTTGTTTGTTGAAACCTTATTTTTTTTTGGTAAAGATGAATTTTCCTGGATATCACCTTTCATAAATGTGTATTCTCCCTTTATATCTTCATTTCTCCCTTCAATTCAAGGTTTTCAGCAAAATTCTCCCTATTTCAGGCAAGTCTGCTGGTGGGACAATATTTGTCTTACTTGGCAAACTTCTGCCACTCGTTGTTAATGAAAGTTTTATAAAGCATAGTATCAATGTACAGATTGCCTTTGAGATGGTCCATTTCGTGCTGCGCGATCCTTGCTGGCCAGCCCGCGGCTCTCCATGTCACTCTATTCCCAGAATCACTCAGCCCTGTCACTTCAACCTCCTTTGCCCGAGGCACTACGGCAGAAAACCCAGCCACGCTTAAACATCCCTCCCGAAACGCCAGCATATTAGAGTCCACAATCCTCAAAGCTGGGTTAATAAAAACTTTCAACGGCACTAACGCAATTCCCATTCGTTTGATATCTTTGTCAGAAAACCCGTGAACCTCTTTCAACAGTTTGTAGTGCTGACCAGTGTATTCCACAGCGAAAACTTGAAGTCCTACCCCTATTTGTGGGGCAGCAATCCCCACGCCGTTTTTATTTCTCATCACTTGAACCATAGTGTTGACAAGGTTTTTAAACTCTGGAGTTTGGATGACAGCAGGATCAACTGCAGAGGCTGCTTCGCGGAGGACAGGGTCCCCAACTTGGCGAACTTTTGGTTCCCCCCGTAAATATGCACCTAGATCAGCTGGAAGCCAATCTGAAATTGTCCTTCTCAATTTTGTCTGAAGTAAAAAAGACACACGGTTCGCCGAAAATATACTCTTAACCATTGCTATTTAAAGAGTTTAAGGCAAAAAGCGTTCGGAGTTCCTGATGACAGTGATGTGATTTACTTTCGGTTTCTCGAGCACGGTATACCCAGTTAAGTACTTCGTATATGAAGCAATATTGAGTCTTCATGGACGTGACGGTTTTCCATTTGAGAACTCAGTTACGTACATCCAGGAAGACCTACAATCACAAACTTTTGTTTCTTTATCCGTTTGGAATAGTTGAAGACACGACAAGGCCCCTTGCGTTTATTCTTTTAATGAAAACTGCTGCGGAGGTGAATGGTCCGGAGGCACGTTTTGCCGGGTTTTGTGAAATATGTCTCGTGACCATCATCAATGGCTGATCATGACGAGCTTCTCCGCCTCTGGTGTCACAAGGCCACATTGAACTAAATTGAGTCACGTTAATCTGCAAATTTCAAGCCTTGGTTGGTCAGATTCTATGGACGCAAAACTTTGACCGTTAACAATTTTTCAAAAGTGTTCTTTTGGTCGGCTTGTTGGAGTTTTTTAGGAGTTATAATTATACTGTCTGCTGTAGTTCACAAAATTTTACTTGAAGCGGATATTTCGCCATACGGATTGAGACATCCAAGTTTCATGACTAGAGCATAATGACTTCCAGCGTTAATACGTCAGAAAAAGACGCACTACTGGCTGGAAATTCCGAGGGACCCTATTTCAGTGGTTTTGCAGAAGTGAACCAATCAAACTATGGAAGTACAACCGGTTCCTCTGAGGTAGTCATAGTGAAGTCTGAAAGCGCGCCTGAGGAAGGAATCCCGCTTGTAAGAGCCATGTTTGTTGTGGCAAATGCTGCACTCGGTGCAGGAATGTTGAACTTTCCACAAGCTTATGCACAGGCCGGAGGAATTGTTAATGCCCTGGCCATTCAAACAGTAAGTACTTCGTAAACTACATTTTGGGTTTGGGTAAAGACCTGAATGAAGAAAAGACCCAAGTATTTTGTTAAACAAAAGGCAAGGGCTCAGTGCACGCCGGCACACCAGCCGTCAGTATCACACATTCAGCATACTGTTCCAAAGAAAAGACACTTATTCATTAATTTTTTAAACTCTGTTCTTTGTCCAAATCTTTTCTCAAGGCTATGGTGGCCAGTGTTAAACAGTGCTTATCCCAAGGGAGTAACCCCCAGTAAAAGTAAAGGAAATATTTGTGTATGTTGTGGCTCAATATTATTCTTGATTTAAACCTTTTTCAATATTATAGTCATTATTATTGCTGTTGTTTTTATTGGGATGTCAAAGATTTCATGTTCCGTATAAGGAGTTTCTAGTCGGAATGAAGATAAATTATAGAGGATATTACATGGTGGCCATGGTGCGGACATCTTAGTTCCAAGGGTGTAACGAGTTGCGTGACAGAATTGAACACGTGCTAGACACACTGTCTAGACAGACTTCAGATTGCGAAATGCGTTGTTGTTGAGCGATGGACTGAATAGAGAAACGTTCCGTAAAATCAACAGAAAAGTCTCGTTTATTAATTTCTTACATGGTGGCAGCCGGTGAACTTTGATTGTTTATCAAATAATGGCCTCTGGATATGCTTTACCTCCGCCTGCGCCACTGGAGATTCATGATAGCAACGCTGCTGACAAGTGGAAAAGATTTGTGCTCGCCTGGCAAAATTATTCTT
>JAOBAT010078807.1:0-19915 GCA_026413305.1 Hydrozoanthus tunicans | reverse complement strand
TCACGAGGTGATGTAATCGGTGCGCAGGCATCAACTGCTTAATTGTATCCCGGTCAGGAAAATTAAGAATTTGACCATCTCTCCCTTCCCACTCCCTCGCTTTTTCACTCCCTTCCTCTCCCTCCCTCCCTACTCCCCTCCACACTCCCCTCCCTTCTCTCTCCCCTCCCCACTCCTACCGCTAAAAGTTGTCAGTTGTACACGATATCAATACCGTAGGCTTTTTCACAACCCTTAATGTTCGAAAAATAAAAACTGATTGAAAACCAATTTACAAAGTGTAAATAGAGGCCAGGCCAGACGATTCTTGGTTCGCTTTTGTCAGAGATATTGACAGCTAATCTATCGACAATCGTTTCAAGGTTAGACAACTGCCCCGGAGTCACAATAAATGACTCAGGCAGAAGGATTTCAATGGCATTTATACCTGTGCACATCACATATGTTCTTTTCGAGTTTTGTTCATTCGGTCGTCATGTCGTGACCTTTTTGCTTCACCTTCAACAATCCTTTTCACACCCGTTACCCACAAAATCATATTAAGCAAAATAAAATTGACAATTTTGTCCATCAAATTTTAACTTATTTCATTTACCAGAGAAGCGGTCATGCGACTTGAACACACGTGTTTTTGGAACGTAACTAATTAAAACTGCTTAGAATTCGATTGAGGCCTTATATCGGCTACAGCTCGGAATATTGTTGTAAGAACTTTTACTCATTTTCAAATAGTAGCTCTAGGCCTCAATCGAGTTTTTTTACAACGTGCTGTTGAAGCACTGCATCAAATATAAAATTGTTTTGATGGAGGAATTTGTTAGTTTCGTTCTAGTGCTAGAATATTCCAACGTGTCTTCTACAAAATTTGAAGCTTTTGGTTGGTGATAAGCTAACCCACCAGACAGTTTGGTGCTTGAAAAATATTGGAAACTGGTATCGCCTCTTAGAACCCATTAACACGTGCTTTCCAATCTATATATAACTAAATTACAGACAAAAACAACATATTTTGAGAAAAACAAAGAAAAGCTTATTCTCCCCCTTTACAGAAATTCAGAAGGACAATTTTACTTTCAGAAAGAAAATTTACTTTTGATGTCTGTTGAGAAACTTAAGTTTTGTATGTACCACAGCACTTAAGATATATTCATCACCTTGCTTCCCCATTGTAGATCCAAGGTGTATCGCCAACATGCACAGCCCTTTGTCTACATGTTTTCATTTGCAAGAACAATGCTACAGAAAACCGTGGTTCCAATTGGCAAAAAAATACAACAGTAGTAATCTAAAGCAAATTCTGACCGAGACTGGATCACTAAAGTATTTTCAAAATATATTCACTGCCTTGCTTCCTCGTTGTAAATCCAAAGAGTATCGCGAACATGCGCAGTACGTTTTCTATTCGCTTTCATTTGCAAGAACTAACAATTACAGATAACCGTGGCTCAAATTAGCCCAAAATACCACAGTATTGTTTTTAAAACAAATTCTGACCTCATGAAGAAATTTTAAGGGTAAAAGTCTCATAATTTAATTAGCAGTTAAATGTTATGTAATACAAAAATATATTCACAGTATTTTACTGATGTCGCAACTTACAAACACGAGCCGGAAGGAGCAGAGAAGAAAACTTGCTCAGTTTCTGTGATCTTAAGGCGAGTGGTTCTTTACTTGTGTTGTTCTACGATTGGTACAGGGTTTAATGGAGCCGAAACCAATTAGGCGGGCAATCTTTTTTATTTAATTTTCGGATACAGCAGCATTTACAGATTATGTCTTTAAAATTTAATATTTTTTCCGTTTCATACTTCAGTTCCCGCAGCAAGATTTATTACATTTTGAGACTGAAGTCGCCAAAGAGTTAAGAAAAAAATGAATCTCAACAAACTCGACCTCGCTCCTGTGGACCCGGGTACGAATTCTCAGACCCTAGGATTCGCATGCTGACTGAGGTTAATCGATCGCAATCAGACTTTGAGGGTTTTACCTAATCAACAAAATCGACGGCAAGCTAATTCTATCTTGCTGTGGAGCTGTGCTCCGAGGTCATTCATGGGCCGTCAGTGTAGCGGCAGCAATTGTGTACGTGTATGCGTCTGTCTCCCTTATCTGTGTGTGGTAAGTTTGCCTTTCCCATGCTTGCTTTGCGCTGCGTCCTTCGCAGTTCAACCCACTCCATGACTGCAAGATTAGGTCGATAGATATTATACAACATGAAATATCCACTGTTTTATCGGACTACCACTTCACAAAAAAAATTGCTAAAAAGCAAAAGTGAACCGGAGCTGCTCGTTGTAATCACAATGCTCCACACAGTCGCGTGCTTGGTAAATTTGGAGGGCTTGGGAGGAAAAAAACTTGGAAGTGATTCTTTGCCATCAAAACTGATCAATAATCACGAGCTACCGGAACAACAACTGTTAAAGGAAACTAGAAGACCGAATTTTTCTCCATTAGAACTTATCAATTAGCAAGGTCGCCTGAAGATGTCGGTGTACTGACCGTTTTGTTAACTTCACCTCCCCCTCCTCTTTTACGCTCCCCGCCCCCTCCCACACCGCACAAAAAACGCAAGGTGTAAACACACGAGTCTAGCAATTTTTTGCAGCTTAATATTTTTGTCTAAATCAGATGGAAAAAACGAATTTCAAGGAAATCATATATCGTTTGACATAACTATTGAAAATGGAAACCTGATAACTGTTGGTTAACTTTGAAAGCAATTGGCTGTTAACCTTATGACTGGTGGCACTAAACAGCGAGACAGTTACCCCAGGGTCGCAACACAACACACAAAAGGCGCTAAATGTCGCCTACCTGTGTGTGAACGAACCATATCACACCACACATGTTCTTTGTTCAGTTCTTCTCATCCATCCGACCTAATGAGACATTTGGGGTCGCCCTAATTAATCTCTTCCACACTAGTGAGTCCACAATATTTATTCTTGCAGCCAAAGTTAACTTCCAATTTTGTCCAACAAATATAAATAGTTTTTCTTCTATTCATACTGACTCATCGGGTTTAGCGAATAGCAGTTAGACATACATACAATACACGTGTTCTTTAAGACATGAATTGAATGATTGCTATAGCGGTTCTCAAGTGCTGACCAAACTTAAGATATGGCGATTTGTCGCTCTATAACTCTAGGGATGCTGGATTCTAGACCCATTGTAGTAAACCTTGATTGTCCAAGAAGTGCTTGATAGAAAATTTTCTTTTTCTTGTTTCTTGTCGAACCCCGACTACGTTTTCAATCTTCATCAGTTCATGCAACAATAACTTGGAGGAATATCCACATGCAAACTTCCGAGTTTTATCTTTTCGAGACAAAAGTTGAAGCACGTTTTTGGCAAAACCACGACTTCCTATTTATCTCAATTATATTTGAACTAGTTTGTACCACAAGTAAATGATTCATAAACTTCCTCTATTTCAAGAGAGACGACAAAAGACTTGGTTTGCAAATAAATTACAGTACGAAAAATAATTTAGTTTGGAATTCTAGATTATCGTGATGGTTTCGTAACCAGTGAGACTGTTTTTTAAATGAGCATATAAATTAAAAGTGGTGCTTTACTAGTTTGAGCAACAGACTAAAATTGGGCCGGTTTCGAGCTAAAGTCATGCGGGGACACCATGTAGAGAACTCATACAACTTTCCGGGGAAGAAAATTTGAACGCGTTTCTTGAAGGAAGGCAGCCAAGTTTCTCTTTAAAGACTGTAAGCAGTTGTTATCAGTAGCATAACAAATCAATTTATTTGGGTTTCGTGACTTCCGTAAGAACTGAAGCAACCCAAATACCATATTGTTTGTGTGAGTGCTGCGATAAAAGGGAGTATATGTAGTTTACTTTTTGAACAGTCTACTTGCATGAATGTAATTAACTTTTAAAAAACTGTCTGACTTGTGCCTAAAACAAAGAAAAGGGTTAAACGTGGTTCGTATACTAGATAGAGAGAAAAATACGATTCTTTAGCAATAATTATATATTAAAAGCTTTGAACAAAAGAATCTCACTGTGAGTGGAGATAGACAATAAGTTTCTTCGAATGACCTGCTTTCTAACGGGTGATCAACTTCTGTTGGTTGTGTCACTCCATTGTGATCTTTCGTAGCCTTTCAAGCCACAACTCGTTATGTACCCGTCAAGGGGCCAATAAAATAATTATGAAGGCAATTTGAAGGCAGCTTTTTGGCGTTCGCGGATAGCTGACGAAACATATTTACTTCGCCGCCTCACTTAGTACGCTTCATAAGTGGATGCAAAATGGCAGCTTGCACTACCGGCTCGCAAGGGGCTGGCATTCCTAAATCACAAACGGAAGAAAAAGTTAAATGTGCAGTTTGCGGTGATAAATCCACGGGCAAGCATTACGGTGTTGGTACATGTGAGGGCTGTAAGAGCTTTTTCAAGCGAACTGTTCGCAACAACACAAAGTATTCCTGCCGCGGAAGCAACCGTTGCACTATCGATCGAACCAACAGAAGTCGCTGCCCCTCTTGTAGATTCCAAAAATGTTTGAGCAAGGGAATGAAAAAGGAAGGTAATCTTGTTTTTGATATTGTTGTTAGCTTAATTTGTTCTTTGTGTTGTGGTAAACTTGCCGATGATTATGAAACTGAAAGCAAGCACACTCAACGATTATTCACACCCAGAAGCGGTAACTTAAACGAGATTTAAAGGTTTTTTTAGGGTTTTCGAGAAAAACTGTAAAATTAGTGTTTTGGATATTTTGAAGGGTTTGTGACTATACCTTTAGTTTAAAGAGAAACAGTTTGAAGACTAGGCCTAAATGATCCCAGTCACGAGATGAATTCCCAATAAATTTTGTTTACATACATGAACCAATAGTTTGACTACCGGCTAAACCTTCAAGTTTATGTAAGACTTTGGCTCGCTCTAGCTGAAAGCAGTAAACACGGACCGGATCGGTATTATAAGCGGTCGCTTTACACATCAAATTTCTCGACCCCGTCAACACCCAATTCATTCTACTTAAAGATCCTTCTAACAGTTAGAGGGACTATACTCGACATCTATTGTCACAGTTAACTCTTCCGTGCCACTGGTTTTGTCACAAACCAGGGGCGGAAAAACATTTGTTTGGTAATAAAATAACACTTACTTCCGCTAGAGGAGCGGGAAAGTGTGGTTTGGCGCGTAGCCTGGGATCGAGCGTGCGCGTGGGAGCCTACCATAGGCTAATTAGGTGTTGATTGTTCATCTGCTCTGCGTTGGGCTTTTTAAAATTTCGTTCAATGTTTGTTATTCGAAATAAAATTGGTAAACTGTATATTATTTGATACTACTAAGATTAGGGTTTGGTTGAACGTGCTACTTTGATCAAGCAAGAATGCTCGGGTTCTTCTCCTTCGCGACAGGATTAAAAAGAATTATTAATCCTTCAATTCCTGCAGATTTATCAACATCTAGCTTCTCCTTACATAACTCATGCTAAACAAACTATTTTGTAACGAGAAAATGGAAATTGATCGAATATAGAAAATTACCGAAGAACAAAAGCGTAGTTCATTTGGAAACAGGATAAGTGTTTGGCGAATTTAGCAATACGGCACACTTGATGCTAATGTTATTCTAACTGTTTTTATTTTTATTGTTATTATCATGATTATCATCATTATTATTGTCATGAATATAATTACTAATAATATCATCATTATTATTATGACTATTATGATAATGATTATGCTTATGATTTATATTTTTGTCGTTATCGTTGTCATTGTTATTATTACTATTATTTGTAGTAGTATTAGTAGTATTATCATTTTCATTATTACCAGTTTCATCATTATTGATTATTATTATGATTATTAAGATTATACTCATGCATATGATTATTGTCATTGTTGTTGTTGTTGTGATGATGGTTTGAAATCATGATTTTGTCTGAATTTGTACCCCCAGCTGTACAAACAACAAAACTCCCAATTATCGCGGATGTACCCTTTCCGTTTTTTTCTGAACCGCGGAACAGTTACACGCCTGGCATGTACCAATTCCCCATTTTCCAGCCACAGCAGTTTGTAAGCTCTGTTGGACAACTTCCCCTGGGGTTTCCCCCTCGCAGTCAGACTGTCGCACCAGAGTTTGTTTACGAGCTTGCAGCAAACGTTTTGTTCTCGGTTGTTGATTGGGCACGAAAGCTACCGACCTTTAACAACCTTGTAGAAAATGACAAAACTACGTTGCTGAACTTGGCGTGGAGCGACCTGTTTACTCTCGAGGCTTCCCGCGGGCCTATTACCTCGTATTTGCAGGTATTTACTTTAAGAAGCGGATTAACAAAGATATACGAAAAGGTTTTGAAATAAAAACAAACGCTAAATTTGACGATTGGTCAAATCAAGTTGTCTTAATCACAAAATTCTACGCATAATGTATAGTCAAACATACAAGCGAAAAACAAACAACTACTATAGTCTACATGTAAATAATCACGAACCATTATCATTATCATTATCATTGTCATTATCATTGTCATTATCATTATCATTATCATTATCATTATCATTATCATTATCATTATCATTATCATTATCATTACCATTACTGCTGTTACTATTATTGTTATTATCTCAACAATGCCTTTATCACTACTACCTTTACCAACAATACTGCTTTCCACTTTAATGCTATGCTACCACTTTTGTTCATTTCGTACTGACGTCAAGTGTGCTGTTTTCTTAGCAACTGCATTCCCCGGTCAACGTGCAAACAGCACAACTGTCGATGGAGAAGATTGTGAAGAGAATGGAACAAGTTCGGTTGTTACAAGAGCAAGTAGACAAGATCAGGGGTCTTGCGATGGATGCGGTTGAGCACTTCCACATTAAATGCATAGTTTTGTTTCGAACAGGTAACCAAATCTGTCTGCCTGCCTACCTATCTCTCCTGTCTGCTTGTCTGTCTGACTGTCCGTTTGTCTGTCTGTCTGTCTGCCTGCCTATCTGACTATCTGTCTGTCTGGCAGTCAGTCAGTCAGTCAGTCAGTCAGTCAGTCTGTCTGTTTTCGGACAAAAAACAACTATCTCTGCAAACTCCCGTTTGCGAGAATAAAGTCCGTTAACTCCCTGGTCCTATAAGGGAAGTTATTTGACAAGGTTTCGGCCAATCGACTTGTCATGTAATAAATAGTATGAATAAGAAATATTCGATGCTTGATTTAATCACGTGTATAAAACGATCAGTATCATATGATAACACTGGTTTTGCATCACAACGCTTTCTATTTCTCATATACTGTATCTCATACTACATATGTATAACTCGTTCTTGACAGATGGCTCCACTATAACCCATCCGAGGGAGATAGAACTTGTACAAGACACTTCCCAGAGTTCTTTGGAGCAATACGTTAGGAACCAGTTCCCCGCAAGAGCTACCCGGTTTGGCAAATTACTTCTAATGCTGTCATCTCTGAAGAAAATTGAGCCCTCTGTCATTGAACAGCTTTTCTTCACCGAGGTTCTGCGAGGGGCGTCGATGGTTGACGTTCTTAAGAAAATGTTGAGCGGCGCCACGATTCCGCCAACAATCTCTTTGTGTTTTGGGAAGTAGTTTACTAACGCAAGTATCTGTTCTTTCCAGTTCTTTGTAGGGGCACAAAATCTCCAATGCTAGTTTACACCTACAAAGGACTGGAACGAACATAAATTTGAATAAGCAAAAAATGATGTACAGAAAGAACACCTTGGCTGGGTTGTTCAGAGGCTGGTTGGCTTTAACCTTGGATTAAGCCAAAATTCAAGAAGGAGTTTGGTCTCTTATAGGAAATGTTTATAATTTTAAACTTGTCATTTCCAAAATTTCAGTTAAATCAGGGTGTGTATAACGTTGGAAACAAGAACATTGGAAATTGGGTTAATGCTGATCAGCTTTTGAACAACTGGGCCCTGTATTATTTCACTAGTCTTTCTGATGAAAGATTAATGCACTGAATACTTCAATAACCATGTATAGTTCTTTGAAAACTTGCACAGAAGCTGATTTTACCATTTATTGACCGAGGGTGAGGTCAGCATGCTAAATTATGGACCCCAGTATTTCCCATTCGTATAAGCGCCAAACACGGAGGCCTTGGAGAAAGAAAGGATCCGCTACTAACAGCAAGAACCTCACTTAACTGTAAATTAGCAGTTACGCAGAAAAGCTGAAAGAAACCACACATTTCAACCCGTTTTTTTAAACCAAAAATAAAAGGCAATTTAGTAAAATCTAAACTGTTAGAAATAAGGATTCCTCAAATAGGTGTGTTTCCAGCCGGACGTACATTTGAGGCACCAGTATCTTTATCCCGGCTTACTAAATATTTTAAGCGAAAAGAAAAACATTTGTGTTTCTTTGTTTCTTTGATATTTGTTTATTGGATTGATTTATCAATGACTTTAGCTGTGTACAAAGCTAGGTCCAAAACAAATTATTTCTAAAATTATCTTGTCATACTTAATTTTAAAAAAATGAGTCTTTATACAAGAAATAAAAGGACATCAGATGTACCGTTAAGTCGGCTGATTTATTGATCTTAGATTAGTTTGAATAGAAAACAATTTTGGAACTAGCAGACCAACATAGAGGCAAAAGTTACATCGGTCGTTTAATCAAAGAGTTTAAGAAACTCTATTAATTTCAATGACTATATCAGAAGGAATTTTGCACACAGGGAGACTATGTACTTGGGGAAATTGTACTCGGGGAGACTATACTTGGGGAAATTAATTGTACTCGGGGAGACTGTACTTGGGGAAATTAATTGTACTCGGGGAGACTATACTTGGGGAAATTGTACTCGGGGAGACTAAATTTGGGGACATTGCACCTGGGGGAGACGATACTTGGGGGGATTTTACCTTAGGGATACTATACTTGGGGAGAATTGTACTCTGGGAGGCTATACTTGGGGGTAACTGTACTCGGGGAGACTATACTTTGGTGAGTTGTACTCGGGGAGACTATACTTGGGGGATTGTACCTGAGGGAGACTATACTTGGGGGGAATTGTACTCTGGGAGGCTATACTTGGGGGGAATTGTACTCTGGGAGACTAAACTTGGGTGAGTTGTACTCGGGGAGACTACACTTGGGGGGATTATACCTGAGGGAGACTATACTTGGGGAAAATTGTACTTGGGGAGACTATTTTGGGGGGTAACTGTACTCGGGGAGACTATACTTGGGGGTAACTGTACTCGGGGAGACTATAATTGGGGAGATTGTACCTGAGGGAGACTTTACTTGGGGGAAATTGTACTCGGGGAGACTATACTTGGGGGTAACTGTACTCGGGGAGACTATATTTGGGGGAATTGTACCTGAGGGAGACTATACTTAAGGGAAATTGTACTCGAGGAGATTATACTTGGGTGAATTGTACTCGGGGAAACTATACTTGGGGGAATTATACTTCGGGAGACAATACTTGGGGAAATTGTACTCGGGTAAACTATACTTGGGGAAATTTTACCTGGGGAAGACTATACTTGGGGGGAATTGTACTCGGGGAGACTAAACTTGGGGGTAACTGTACTTGGGGAGACTATACTTGGAGGGAATGGTACTCGGGGAGACTATACTTGGGGGAATTGTACCTTGGGGAGACTATACTCGGGAGGAATTGAACTCGGGGAGACTTTATTTGGGGGTAACTGTACTCGGGGAGACTATACTCGGGGGGAATCACTGGGCCGATTATAATTAGAAGGATTATACTTAGGGAGAATTATACCCGCTGATACTATACTTGGAGAGATTTTACTTTGAGGTTATACTCGGGGAAACTATCCTTTGGGTATTATACCTGGGATTCTTCTGTACATCTAAGGGCTAAGTTAAAGCAACCACTATATGTGGTGGCCTTTGTTATAACTCATTTTCTTTCTACTTAGTAACAGCCGATCGCTAACAAGTTCGAAAGTTACGGAAAGTTTGAACAATTTAGTTGACGTAGATTTCTTCATTATCTGGAGACTTTATTCCTTTTCGGGTATTTGCTCAGTTTTTGGGAGTCCTAAAACATGTTTCGACTCTCAAACAAGTTTTAGGACCCTCAAAACTGAGCAGAAGTCCAAAAAAGACGTGGAGACAAGGTACCCCAAGAGGAGTAAAGTATCAAGACTCAAAACATAATTTTCTAATACTTGTTTTGATTGAGGCTAAATACGTTGTAAAATGAAATTCTCCCAAGCTGCATTAAAGTGGGGGCTGTAAGAATTCATGAGGATTAAATGCTTTAACATCGTTATCTGCGTCATCACAGTTTCAACTAGCCAATCCTAAATGAGCAAGAAAATTATACATACAAGGCGAAACAGTTTAAAGCCGCTATCATTGAGGAATCTTCCCAACAGTCAATTATATACTTCAAATGAACGCAGTTATTGGTTTATTGGCACAAATTAAGTAAAAGACAAAAGAAAAAAAAAAGAACCGCAATCTAAGAAAAGGCATTGAAAACTTTTTACGCCACCGCTGACCAATGATTTTGTCAAATGTCAAAACAGTTGGGCTTTGTTTCCCGACATACTCAGAGTTTTACTCTCGAGACAAGCAATCTGGTTGGATTTTCTGAAGCTAATCGGAGAAGGGGAGGGAAGGAGTGAGGGTAGGAGGAAGGGGTAGGGACTAGGGAGAGGAGTCATACGGTCGCTCATATAGTTGAGTAACACACAGCACAAGATCTGGTCGGCTAAAGGTCCATCTTGGTATTCAGTTAGTTCTCAAGCATGCGCAATAGCGTTGTAACTGCCACTACAGTACGATACAGGCATCGTTTGAGGCAGCTGCCAGTTCATGATTTGGTTGTTGCCAACAAGAAAGTCGTTCAACACACTCTCTAGAGTCATTCCCATAGAGAGGCGTGAAAAGAACAAGTTTTCAACGGCGTCCGGGCGGACAAGGCGCAGAGATGGGAGCCTGAGGAGAAGCTTGCCGAACCGCGTTGGTTGGTTTGAGTACTGCGTACGAATATAGTCTTCCATTGCACATTGAGTACGCTCCTGCAGACTTTCTACGTGGGAAGGACTTGAGATACCTTGGCAATCTGTTGAGAAAAAAGCAAGTTACAAACTTGGTCAATTTATCACATGTTGACTCCCTTCAAGGAGCCGAACGGCTTTATGAAAATTTTTGTATGTGTGTATATATCGATGTGCGTAAAATGGATTAAAATGTTGAAATATCGAAAGCAATAAATTATTAAAATATGGGTAAAATATGGGTAAAATGTAAAAGTTTAGAATACTAAAAACGTCAGTTACACAGTGTTTCACGCTGAGGCGATCATCTGTGTACGTATATATTGATATGTCTGCATGTTTGCATGTATGTATTTATAAGAACAGCAATTGACGGCAGTCTAAACTCACTGCTCTTCCCCTTTCGCTTTTAACAATGTTCTTTTGTTTACGGAGGAAGGCAAGAGACATTTTTACACGAATTATCATCTGCCTACGTATCTACGTTACCTGGATTAAAGAGAACTAGTGCTTTAAGGCAGGAGAACTCGGCGGAGTCAATCTGAAGGCTTTTGAACTTGTCGACTTGTTCCTCAAACACTTTGAGAGTTTCTGAATAGCTGCACGCAGAGTTTCGCTCAATCTCAAAGCTTAGGTTAGCACCAGGTAAGAAGCCGCAAGCGGTCAGCGGTGACGCAACATGAAACGGTGAACAGTGCTGCGCGGCGTTCAGCATAAACAACTCGCTCCAGGAGTATTTTAGTAACGCTGCCTGGTCGGACAGAGAGAAGTCTGAGAAGAAAGGAATGTTTTTTACCCATTCAACTGACGAGAGGAGAAGCCTGGCCGCTAATTCTGATGTGTTTTCTAAGCCGGCGATGCTGCACGGTAAACTCAACGACTGTTGGTACCTACAATGATGATGACGATGACGGTTGTATTAATGATTATATTAATAATAATATGAACAACAATAATAATATTGATAATAATAATGCCGTGTTCTAAACGACCAAGCATGTCCTACGATACAGGGCTAGGTTGTTCAAAGATTTGCTAACTTTAAACCTGGGTTAAGCCAAAATTCAAGCAAGAACTTTTTCTCTAAAGAAAGGTTACGGTTTTATAAAATATCGTTTAAATTTTCCACCCAAAAAACTAGCCAAATCCAAAATTATAATTTAAATCAGTTTTCAAAAAGAACGTGTAGGTTTAAGAAAAACCCTGGGTTAGTGGTAACTGGTCTTTGAACAACTGGACCCAGAAGAATAGCATACGTCAATGTGTCGCTAGGCAAGTCTGTATTTCAGCTCTTCAAATCGGTAACACTAGTTTAAGTACCTGTTCTATCTACTCACATGATTACCATATAAGTCTTTTACAGTATTTTACGTCTAATGCAATATTCATACTTATTACTTAAAATAATAAATAACACTTAAAATAATAATTATATTAATAATTATAAAAAATAATAGTGATAATACTTCTTCTACTACTACTACTACTACTAATAATAATACTGAACAATAATAATAATGATATAAACTGAATTAAGGTAATAATGATGATGGTGGTACAGTTATCAGTAGAAATAGCAACATTATTAACAATTTTAAAAGGTATGAGTAAAAAAATAATAACAACTGTTTAAAATATCACATGATTGGAGTTGATGTATTTGACCAAAACACCGTTGTCACTTTCAACTTGATTATACTAACAAACCTTTGGTTTTCCTTTTAAAGATTTTGCACGCCACAAAAAGTTATTCAATCTTACATTCTCATGCATGCATGTGACAATCACAACCATGAAGACAAGCTAGCCATGCCAGAAATTGAATAGAGCCTCACTGGACTTAATTAGGCTCTAATGACTGTATACTATTTTGCAGGCTTATCACGACAGAAAGCAGCTGAGGAAGAGCTAACATGTACTAGTTCTCAAGTCATTCCTTTAAACTCTTTCTTTCGAAAAAAGTAATAAGCAAAACGGCATCGTGTAAGATCAACAAAAAATCCCTCCCCCTCCCCCTTATGTCCAAAAGATCCTACCGAGCAATAGTGTCCGCTCGCAGCAGCAGCGTGATGTAGCTTGAAAAGAACGATTGTCCACCTACATCCGGCAGTCCAGGAAGGAGAGGGGCCTGGGGCTCCAACTGAGTACTGGGCATGCGCCCTTTTTGTACGGCTGACATAAAAAACAACTTTTAGTTAGCTCTGTTAATTTTAGATCTTTATTACATTTAAAGGCCCGCGGGAGAAGGGGGAGGGGGAGGGAAGATGGTGCTTTCCCTAAGTTAAGGTAGAAGTGTGCTGCCGAACACTGAATTCCTGACCCTGTCTATGATATTACGCTATATATACATTTCTACCATGACCATGTTTATAACTTTTGGTATAAGGTCCACTTGTTTATGATATATTCTGAGAATCAGAACTACCCTGTCTATGGTGGCTTGAGTCGTTTTCGTCACCTTCGTCGCCATCATCATCGTCACTCTCACTATCACTGTCATTGTATTTTACATTGTTACGTCATCGTCATGTCATCGTTACTTCCACCATCATTGCCATTGTCAGTGTTACATCATTTTCATCTTCACTCTCGTTATCATTGTCATCGTAATTTTCATTGTTACGTCATCGTTATTGTCACTCACACTATCATCGTCATCGTTACGTCATCGTTACTTCATCGTCATCATCTTCGTCATTGACATCCTAATTGCCTGCCATAATAACCACCTATAAAGCTTATCACAAATGGGTTTCATAAAAGCAAAAATATTACGCTTTTAAGTTTCGTAACAGGCACTTGTTAAGTTCAAATCTTGCTGGCCAATGAGATAATTCGTTCTTGTTTCAATCCTACAGGAACGCAGGTGATTTGTTAACCTAAGATACTCCGCCTAGTTTTTGTTACAACTATCGTTGGAGATCACAGCTACATTTTAAGTTTCGTTCCTACTATTGATAGATAACTTAGAAGAAGACCACTCCAATTTTCTTAACTAATATTGCAAAATGTTGTTCCATTATTTAAGCTTATATTTTACCATAGAATGGAACTCAACTTCTTTCAGCAAGTTTCACAAAAAAGTTAGACTTTCTTGTCACCAAACTGGATCTGGAATTCACGCAAAAAGGATTTATGCTCAGTCTGGTTTCTGGTTGTCTTTGTCACCCTTCCCAGTTTTCATTCGTATTTTGTATTTTAACTAAGGACAATTGAAGAACAACTCAAACTATTCGTAAACGTTAACTTGGCTTTTAGTTTGTTACAAAAAAAACAATTTCAACTTCTCAGCTCTTATACTTTTGTTAAACTTTCTTCCTGTGTTCAGCTTTCCCGGATATTTTTTTTTAATACGAACATCGACTTTTAGCTTTTAAAGGTTTAGCCAAAAACTGAGCTTAAAAGCCACGAATATAAAGAAACAAAAAGAAACAAAAAGGCTTAACCGTGATTGCTTTTTGGATGACGACAAATATTTTTCTGAACTGGCAACAAATTCATGCATGAAGGAGAGATCGAGTCACAAAAATCTTGCTTTCGTTGCTGATGAACAAATTGTTAAAGAAAAACCTTTTTCAGTTCTTGAGAGAAAGCAGCAATTGTTTTAAAACTAGCTATAGCTTACTAAATACTAAAACAACAAGCCGCTCATGTTCGTATCTAATGTTCCAATATATATACAGGCCAACCATTATTCTCCTAACTTTGGGGGGACTTTGCAATTGGGGAACACTGAAATGTAAAATATACAACTAGCAGTTTGAAAAAAACCTTGAAAGCTGGTTGAAGAGTTTCTTCAGTTGATAAATTTTTTTAGCATGGTTTGAGCAATAAAGATTTTAGTTCTTGTAACAATTGCATGCAGGCATGGAATAAAAATGGCGGGCAAATAAGAATTCTACCTTACACATTGCTGTAATTGACCAAATTTTAGAAACATGCATGAAAAGGAAAAACAATAGTTTCCATTTGCTAGTATCCTACAAATATATAATCGATTAGATAGCCTGTAAGGAAAAGACTCTTTTACAAAGAAGAACTTGGCATCTTACCTTCTTTTCTCATGCCAACTTTAAAACACTTTTTTAGTCGGCAGTGCTGACACTGGTTTCTGTGGTGTAAATCAACGGGACAGTCCCTGAACCCTCGGCAGGAGTAGTTGAGATTCCGACGAACACTGCGCTTAAAGAAACTTTTACAGCCTTCACAAGTGAACACTCCATAGTGCTTACCGGACGAACGATCGCCGCAGACTGCACACTCAATAAAACCTTTTGCTTGTTTCGTGATATCAGAATCTGGAGTAGTGTTCGCTCTTTCAACCGCAGGAGGCGGGTCGATATTCGTGATATCAGCACACGAGGCCATGGAGTCAGGGAGGGCATTTAAATCTTGTAGGGTAACCTCCGTGGAGAGGTCAGTACTGCCAATAGCGTTCATAATATTTTGAAAAATACCCGGAACAGTGGTCTAAGGTTGTGCATCACAGGAAATTAAGACGATGAATAGAGAAACATGTAATTCTATTGTCTATTGTTGAAAAGTCGGTGTATAAGACATGATAAAAACAACGGACTATTTAACAGATGATGAAAATTTTATGATGTGAACACACGAGGCCTGACAGACCCACCAGTTTCTAATTGATGCGTTGAATTACTTAATTAAAAGACACTAAGAAACTCGCTTTGAT
Organism: Hydrozoanthus tunicans; assembly: GCA_026413305.1. Lineage (NCBI taxonomy): Eukaryota > Metazoa > Cnidaria > Anthozoa > Zoantharia > Hydrozoanthidae > Hydrozoanthus > Hydrozoanthus tunicans. The sequence goes on along the minus strand of JAOBAT010078807.1, from coordinate 4,218 downwards.
ATCTCGTTTCTTTTGAACTGTATTGGCTGGCGCAATTTTCCCCACCAGAACAAATCCGATCTTTCTCTATTCTTTTTTGTATTTCTTGTTTTCTAGTTTTAGCAAATGATTATATTAACAGTTCGGTCAAGTGAAAAACATCTGTTTTGGTTGAAAAACTATTTCCAAAGGGTGTCGCTAACGACCTGAAGATGCGCACGTGACTTCTAGTCTACTGACTACCGCAACCAAAGTAAATTAAAGTTCTTTTTACTGAACTATCTCAGTTTTGTAACCGAGATAAAGTCAATATCAAAAATAATAGAAAACGTCTTAATGTTCCATTCTTTTAAAATTTGCTAACAATCAAACCAATTTCTGCTAGTTTCTTTGCATTGTCGAGACATTTAGTTCCTAATGAGTTGTTCATTGGTTGGACTGAAACGATTACCAGTCGTAACTTGGAACTAGTCAAACAATGTGCTGGTTGAATTGGTGATTTTTAACAATTCAGGTTAATCTTTCTAATTGTAACAGGTACGTTTTCAAATAACTAAATTAAAGTCGCTTTCTTTTATTTCGCGCGATCGGTAAGCGATGGATTTTGATCGCGAAGAGACATGAGCGAGGTTCATTGTTTCACGGCACACGCTTTTTTTGTATAAAGCACCTGTGAAATCTGCCTTTAGTTCCTTGCTCTTGATTTCAGTACATAGAATAAGCATATTCTACTCATGTGGCCTCATTTCAGTTTCCAGTTTCACACTGACAGAATCTCACTTTAACAAAAACTGGCCCCATTTCAATTATGGAAGCAGGGACCCTTAAGTTTGACCAGTTTGAGACCCAAGCTGTTAAACGTTTTTAAAAAATGAATGAAATTTGTTCAAACTTCCCACTACAAGAATTTTTGGTAAAGAGTTAAAGTACACCAGTCATCGGTCAATTCCCTCTGTAGAAAAAAACAGAGACACAACATTGATTTGTTCAGTTGTTTTACTTGTTCTATTTCGTTCTAAACTTCCTTAAACTACGTAAACTAAGCAAAAATTGGATTTTGTAGAGTAGTTTTATGCGATTTGGAGTTTTTGCGATTCTTTCTAAAAGATGTATCTGTTTAACCTGTCACTATGTTTCGAATACTTGTTGTGTTACCCTATTCGGATAGAACCTTGTTCCCAGGGTCTCTCTTTTTTCGGGGGGGATAAAACCCTGGGACGAGGTTGAATATCTTCCATGACACTTCAAAACAAGACCTTTTGTAGTGAGATAAAAAATCGATTTTAAAAACAAAGCGAATAACTGAAGATGAAAAGTAAAATTCTCCCTAACTTGTTCAGTGAAAAGTACGGACTCCAGTTTAGAGACTTCACCAATGCAACTGGGGGGGGGATTTCCTTAAGAAAATGGTTGTATCGGGTGCCACTCGGCAATCTGTTTTTGTGGTGACGTCATCATTTCATTCCAGTGGCGAACTTCGGAACCGAAAGCTTCCAGACCAAGAAACACGTGACCAATGCGCTCCGATTTGATAACAGAATCTCCAATCACCTCGCAGATGACTGACGAGTGGCTCAGGTCCTCCTCCAACATGGAGAAAGTAAAGGCTTCGTTAAAGATGGGAGAACAAGTTTTTTTGTGTACTTTTGTTTTCTTTTTATCAACTGTCCGGCCATGCACAAGAAATGAGACCTTGACGTGAACATCTGGAAAAAATAGTTATAGATAAAAATAAAAACCAATTATTATCATTATTATTATTTTTATTATTATTATTATTATCATTATTATTATTTTGATTATTTTGATTATAAGTATTATTAATATAAGTATCATTAAAAGTTGTATAAAAACCAAACGTTTCTAACTTAGAGGTTACATCAGCCTCAAAAATTTTATGAGTACATTTAAAAGAACAAAGGTCAAAAACCTTTAAGAACACCTTTAAGAGAGCATAAGTCAAATACTACTATCATCATTATGTTATTGATACTTGTATTATTAGAATTGCTATTACATTCCTTATTATTCTATTACTATTATTACTTTTTATTATTGTTCTTCTTATTATTCTAATCACCATAAATGACTAAGTTACACTCGTCCCAAGTCATCTCGTTCAATTCTCTTTCACTGCTTGGCCGCTAAGCTTTCAAACTCAAGATGAAAATTGCAAAGCTTTTTACAAAAAGATAACAAGCAAACCCAACGAGGCAAAATAGCAGCTGTGCAAATAAAAAAATAAGCAAAATATTAGAAAAGAAAATAATCTCTACCGATTCCGCCGCTTTGCTCTGACTTTGCGTGCATTAAATTCTCAGCCTTCATAACAATGACAGTCAGCTGACCGGAAGTAGGCTGTTGACACAGGGAGACCAGCAGAGAACCCCGACTCTTATCCTGAAGGTACAGAGAGAGACACAGCGTTAACCTTGAAGGACGCTTTAAAACTATTTTGCTCTAAAGATGAAAAAAAATAAGGAGTTGTACTTACAGGCGCAACACATAAAAGAAATAATGATAATGATGATAGTAATAATATGAGTAATTATAATAATAAAAATAATAATAACAATCCTAGTTGTCTTCGGAGCTTCTGGGGCATTACCAAGGGGCTTGATGAAAGCACTTTGTATCTAATAATAATAATAATAATGATAATAGTAACAACAATGATTTGATTGGTGATAGAAATTACAACAATCTTTACTCATTTCTTTAAGTTCAGTAGCTAAAATCCAAGCTCGTATGTCTACTAAATAAACATCTAAACAAACTTAACGAGTACCAAAAATCAAGAAATACAATTAATTCGAACTCAAATGTCACATCAAATCAACCGCCACCTGGTTGGTAAAGTTCCAGTCTCCCTGCCGGAGGCCCGGCTCGATTCAAGATGCCACATCTTTATTATCCAGGGTCTGAAATAAAAAACTGAGAAGAAGGTGCTGCCTTTGCTTTAACAACTGCAAACGGTTAGACCTTCGCGTCTTCTCGGATAAGGATGTTAAACCTAGGCCCTCGAAGTCCAGTAATTTGGTTGTAAAACTTGTTTGGTTTTCCGAACACCTTAGAGTGGTGAAGACAAAACCTTGAGTAAAGACAAACTTACTTGGAACCGTTGTTTTGAATTTAGATGTTTCTTTACCGTCTCCCCTTCCGCGAGATTCACTTCTGCTAAAGAGATGATCATTTCTGCCAGGAATTCACTGCGTGAAAACTTGTCGTAGTCAAGCACAACAAACTTTAAGGTGGACTTCTTCGCTTCTTCCATGGTGATGCGGTCAAATGCGCACATGCGATTGGTTGCTAGGTTCATGAAGTGTGCTCGAGGCTCTTTTGTCTTGTCGCCAGGCAACAGGTGGACCCTGACGTAAGGCGTGGATACGCCTGACATGCGCACTTGGGGTAAATCAAACGTGCCGTTTACCTGTGAAAGGATTGTATTGTAAGCCAAAGCACTCACTTTGGGTTAAAGTAACACATTTTAACAACATTTGCATTGCGATTGGCTATAGGTTCTTTAGACTACGAGCATTCGAATTCCCTATTTTTACCCCTTTAGTTTGTTTAAGCCGGTAAATCAAGATGATGGACGCGAGAGAACTGTGGCTAGGACAAAATAGTAAACTAGGAAGGGGGGAGGGGACGGGAAAGCTATTGAAAAAAATCTACCTCTTTCACCAGGCAATGCAGTAACCTGATCGGTCAGCAAGCTATCAAAAAGTCGCGTCTGCTTGCAGAAGGGAGACTGACAAATATTTGTCTGAAAATTGCTAAAGTCTCTCTCTCTCCCGCCCCCTTCCCCCTTCTTCGTTTATTTTTTGTCCAAGCCCCAGTTCCCTTGGATCCGCCATCTCGACAAATTCAAAGAAGAAAAACCGGGACTGCTTGTAGTCTATCAAATACACGACACCAAAGCAGGGCGTAGCTAGCAAGTCTCCAAATTATTTGGGGCAAAAATATTTTAGAAAGACCAAGATCTGATAGTAGGGTTGCTATTTTGAGAAAAAAAAATTACCTGTGTATTATAAATTCGGTTAAAGAACAAATCATGACAATTGTGATACTTACTTTTTGATAATAAGGGAAAAGGTCGAAACAACGGTACTTCCTAGGAACCAAATTTAAGGGGTGGGTAATATGTGCCGCCACCCACCAGCTTTTTTCAAAATTGCTGAATTTCTGGAGCAAATATCATGTTCAATAAAATAGATATTGATAAAGTGCTTGCACCAA
>JAOBAT010078796.1:0-19919 GCA_026413305.1 Hydrozoanthus tunicans | reverse complement strand
ATTGAGATTTTGAAATGCGCCCATCAAGCACGTCAATATTATTATTATTATTATTATTATTATTATTATTATTATTATTATTATTATTATTATTATATGGATATGTTGTTTATACTAATTATATACAAATGTAGCTTATCTCCAAACCCAAGAGAAGGCCAAGGGTAACTTCCTCAACAAACAGAAACTGCGTCAAAAAGCCAAGTAGACGAAGAGACAAGAGGTTAAAGCGTTCAAGGACGCAATCGTCCAAGCTGCATGCGTCGTGTCAACAGGAACAAAACACAGTTCCGACTGAAATAGCTGAGAGGTTTCCAAGAGCCTTGGCCGAAATTAATCGGAGACTTTTTGGACAGAACTTGATTTGGGCGGGTCTGTAAGGTTTTCACAGGCGTGTTTCACTTCCAAGCTTTGACGCTAGGAAACGAAAGTATTTGGTTTGTACAAGAACGGATACTACAGACGAACGTATCCGTAGACGCGAAGCCGACAGCAAAATCTTTGTGATACCCAAAATTGGCTGGAACTCTTTGCGCTCTTCCCGATCGAGTTTCTCTCGAAATGATAGGTTTTCGAGATGTTTGTCGAAGGAACACATGATCTTAAGAACTGGCAATGGACTTTAGACTGAAAGCAAGGAAGCTTGAATAAATGTTTTTGCCAACTGGGAGGTGAAAGTAGAGTGAAAGACTGTGACCGAGGTTTTGAGACAGCTAGAAGACACAGTTTTTCGCTACACAGCGTGCAGGGACCTCCCAGCCGGCAAATGACTTATTCATTTTTCCTGCTGTAAATTATTAGTTTGATAAAACCAGTGGATATATTTGTCGTGTTCTCTTCTCTAACATTCACACGTTCCGGTAAAACGGGAATATAACATATGTTTCACGTGAAAAAAGGTTAATCTAACTTTCTATTTTAAAAGAAAAAATGTGATTTGAAAGTTAAAAAATTCACGTTAATTTAAAGTGGTTTTGCTTTCATATAAAAAATTACACAACCTGCAGCCACTCAAACACCTCGAAAGCGTTCCTGTGCCCGTGGGTAGAGTTATAGCGGGAAATTCAGGACCCCTGTAAGAACCAACCAGATTGCAGCACTCGTTATTGTGCCCTCCTTTGATAAAAAACAACATATGGTTATAGCAAAACTTTACTTGGTTTGGCAGTGGATGAGCGGAGAAAGTGAAAGTGTTTGTTGTGATCTTACACGACGTCTTTTCTCTTCTCGAAGTCCTAAACCCCCTGCACACGAGCGGTAACTGATCATGATGATCAGCTTGCTGCCTCTGAAGATAGAGAGATTGTCCAGTTCCTCCCATGGGACTGAGAAATTTGTGCATGAATTTTGCCAATGATGCTGCATTGATTCAAGACTGTCATTTGTGCTACGTTCTGCAGTCCAACCTAGCCTGCGCAGCAAGCGTTCCCGGCGAAAAGGGCGAAAAAACAAACAGGAACGAACGACGAGCGAAAATTTGGCCGTGCGAGAACGATTTTTTGCTCGTCCCATTTCTCGCGCGGCCAAATTCTCGCTCGTCGCTCGTTCCTGTTTGTTTTTTCGCCCTTTTCGCCGGGAACGCTTGCTACGCAGGCTACTGTCCAACTCTTTTGTTAATTGTTGAACCTTAGCTTCTCAACTGCTCGCTTCTCTTTTTGCCTTTCTCTTTTTTTTGTCTTTTTTACTAAACTGAAAACGAACCTGTCATGTTTCGTTTTTTCTCAACATTTAGTGTTCTCCGCACATTCTCTGTGTTCCTTTCTTCGCTCTCTGCTTCTCGTCACTTTCTCGACGTTTCTGTTTTTGGACCAGAAACTGGTCCCCAAACACTGCTAATCTTGTTGTTGTTGTTGTTGTTGTTGAGGGGTGTTGATTCTTAAATAAACCCTACGGCCCCGTCAAATCGAACAGATCGCGATAAAACTTCCCACAACGACCCTAAGGGATATTCCCCACCGATTGAAGGAGTTAGATTTTTAATTCCTGCATTTTGAGAGAATTTGCGAGCAAATATGGATTGCGACGTACTCAGTGGTAACAACAATTATTATTAAAAACTGATATGCAGAGCCGAAGCCGACTAAAAGAATTAGGCTAATTCAGTTTCCATCGCCATAAATATTAGAACAGTGGTAATAAGCAAAAATTTCTAATGACTGACTAAATTAGACTTTCATTTTTGTTTTTTGAGAGGTTCTAAGAGCAATTCTTGATTGTACTGTACAATACAAACCTTTACTTAGTAGTATTCATTGAAACTATATGCTATATATTATCAAATGATTAGTGAGAGGCGATTTCCTTCATTCTATATATACAACACCAAGTTGCAAAACTTCTACACTAATCATTTGATAATATATATAGCATTGGCTATTGGGCATATTGAACTAGCAGATGCGAGACGTGTGTCCAGCGGGGAATAGACAAGAACTTATCCTGTAACTCAGTTCCCCATACGAGTCTCTGTAGCTCAGTGGGTACAGCATCTGACCGGTAATCAGAGGGTTGCGGGTTCGATTCCCGTCAGTTACTCAGAATTTTTTCTGATCACTCAAAACTTGAGAGGCGATTTCCTTCATTCTAAGATTGTTAAAGGTTTAAAGCAATACAGTAATACCACCAGCTCCTGGTCCCATAGTACAGTCGTACTTGTTTAGTAAATAAAAGCTAGTAATTTTCTTCTCTAACAGCTGATCTAGATCTAAGCTTGAAGTATCTATCGTTATTTCCAACCACTAGTTACTACTACATTTGTCTTGTTAGATCTTAGTGTTTAATCTGAAATAATGAGAACCTCTCCCTAGCCGTTCACTGCTTCAAGTAGTTGTTAGACCTTAACCCTTGGTTGCCGTTGAGTGAGCTGGCCAAGCTGTGTGGATACATTTCCCTTCCACTTGGATGGCCTTTATTTTCCTTCAGGTAGTACGTAATCGCAAAACGTCATCCTGAGTTCAGCCATACAGAGAGGCAAATAAGAACAAAGGATTTTAACTGAATCAGAACTCAAAATGAATTATCAGAACTTTCAACCGCGGAACAGTACGGAGAACACAGTTAAAAGTTCAAAAAACCGAAGAACAATCAAGTTAAGAGAATTCTCGCGTACTTCTCCAAGGATTAAAACACACTCCTAGGGGAAAAAGCATAACCCCAGGGGATTCACACAGTTCCGGCAGGATGTGCCAATCACATACGGGAACCCAACTCCTCGTAGCGATAGATATAAAAGTGGCCATGGTTTGCGCTGTTGACAACCGGACAAAACTAGCCTGATGGTGCAATTCAAAAGAAGGGAATAGAACAGCAGCTATAGGTTTTCAGGTTATCCTAGGGAGTTATTTCTCAAGATTTTCTTGCCACGGAAAGTAAGAAAACCTGTATTGTCGGGATAATCTTGTACTCAGATTAATACTGTCCATATTTTTTCGCATAGCTTGATTATAGGCCTTTCTCTTTAGAGCTGCCATAATTCTTTCTCTTCTCTCTCTTTCTTCTCTTTCCCTTTTTTCGCGTTCTTTTCTTAATTTTTCCAACTCTATTTTTTCTAACTCATCAAACCTCTCCTGTCTTAGAGAAGATACTTCCTCCTCTTTCATTTTTTCATATTTCGCCCTCATTCTATTGGCTTCATTTTTCAGTTTGCTGCGTAAAATCTCTTCCTTATCCTCTCTATCTCTTAACGCATGCGTCAACTTGATAGCGTGTTGCCTCAAGTCCAACTCGTGTAGCTCCAAGATCAGCTTGTGGACCTCTTCTGCTTTCTCGAGTCTGCGCACTTCTGTTTGCATAAGGTTGCGCACGCGTACTCGTCCCTTATTCGTTTTTAGAGCTGCAGCAATACTGAATCTTCTCCTTGCTTTCGCCCGATCTAAATCAGATTGAATCTTTCGGAGAGCAGCGATTTCAGTAACTTCTAGTTTAACCCAACTAGATTCTCGTAGTTGTTCAAGTTTGTTAGAATGGTTTGTGTCGGCTATCTCTTTTTGTTGGAGTTTTCTTCTCTCCAATCTGTTCTGTTTTATCAACTCATGCTTCTGTTCAGCCGATTCTTCTAGCCTGTTAATCGATTCTTTCTCGGCTTCAATTCGGGCAGCGATGAGAGCCGATCTTGCATCGTCGATAACGTTCTTAAACTTCTTTTTAATATCGTTCATTTTTTCGTTTCCCTCTCTTTTCAGTTTAGAAAACTCTGCTGCCAGCTGTCGTCTCGCTTTGAGTGCTATCGCCTTCTCTTCCTTTTCTGAGAGTCTTCTCATTTCCTTTTGTTGTCGCTCTTCATTAGTTTGAGTTTTTTCGCTTTCATCGCCTTCTTCTTCTTCTTCTTCCTCCTCAAGGTCAGAGTTGGCGTTCACGTCACTGAGTGATTCTTCGAGACTAGGCGAGACTGAAAGCCCGCTAAACTGAGACACGGTGTCGCCAGAAATTAAGGAAGCTCTTCCTTGATAATTCAGCCGTGGTAAACTGGCGGCTGACCTTTTCCGTAGCTCCGGCAGTGTGTAAAGCGAGCTTTCTTCGATTGAGCGGCTCTCTTCCCTTTCAACAAAACCACTGCGTTTCATCTTGTAAGTTTTTGTGCATTTGTTTACACTCAAGTTTTGTTTCTATCTTGGTATTTCACACTGACTGTAAACAAAACGCTACTTTTCGGTAAAATCCATTTACTTTTGCTCGGAACATTGAGTGCAACTAGCTCTAAACTTGAATGACTGACGGTGTCCGAACTAATTTCTGTTCTGCGACGGTGTTTAGTTTGTTCTAACCCGTTAGTGCTGAGTAGTTTTGTATATATACCGGCGTCTCTAATGAGATAGATAACAATTACAGATAAGCTTTATTGCGAACCTCATGGGGCGAACCTTGCCTCATTAGTAACTTAGTCTACACAACATTAAAAAAATATTACAAGAAAAAAAAATCACGTAAACATTCGTTGACGAAAATCAAAGTTCGACATGAATCACCAGGATTTTTTCCTTATTTTTCCTTTTTTCTATAAAATTTATTCAGCAGCATGGATACATATTTTTTCTTACAGAAATTATCGAGTTCGTGGTATAAGTATAAAGACAGAAAACGCTGAATTTTGAAACCAGGGGAACACTGCGTGATTTGCTAGAAAGGTCGAAAAAACAAGAGATTTTAGTTCACGTGGTAGGAGATCATCTCATCAGTTAAAGGCTGTTATTACAAGTATTGCACAGCTTGCCGGTTTAATTCTTATATTTTCTTATTACCGGCGCGCACAGCTGATTATTATCTTTTTTGAAAACGCCTAACAACAAATTCAAATAAACTTTGTGGTTTTTTCGGTTAATCTTTATTCCTGCGTGCACGGAAGACATCAAGGCGGTATCACTGAGTAGAAATGAAGAAGTACGTTCATAACACTGATGAACAATGTTAATCTACCACAACCGCATGCATATTAATTACATGATAAAAGTGCTTACCAAAGATCTAGCTGTCGCAAGAAATTACAAGCTTTTCAAACACAACATTTCTTCTGTTAATCAAGCTTATAGTTTATTTTTCAAAATGGTACAAGTGAAAGATAGGAAATTGTTGTATAAAACATATATATTTTAGGTGCTTTTGTTAAGGTGATGACAATATCGTTAACAGCTTTCAGTATATAGTTTGTCGATAAGATTAGCCTGGTACTGAATAACACTTCTCCGATTCTGTCTTGTTCTTTCTTGTCTTTGAAACGCAATTTTAACGATGTTGGTAAAAAAATGTTTCAAAGATTTTCATCAAAACTTCTTCTGGATCTGGGCTAAAATGTTTAAAGTCTTGTTGTTTTTAGTTTTGTTTTATAACATTCTGACCCAAGGAGTCACTGGAGAACAGACAATAGGACTCGAGGTCCCCTTCAGTTCGAGGCCTGGAACCCGGGACCTATGGTTAAACGTCCCTATCCGATGTTAGAGCAAAAGCAGCACCTTCTCCTAAGTTTGTTTAAGACCCAGAGTAAAGGTCCGGCACCGGGAGTCGAACCCAGGTCATTTGAAACAACGGTACTTCCTAGGAACCCAATTTAGGGGGTGGGGTATTATGTGCCGCCACCCACCACCTTTTTTTCAAAATTGCTGAACTTCAGGAGCAAATATCACGTTCAATGAAACAGATATTGGTAAAGTGCTTGCATCAACGCCTTCTCTGTGGAGAGAGGAGTCCATAATACAATAAAAACCAATACCCCTAAATCAGGTTTTGAGAAATTAAGCTCTGAAAAGGTGGGAAGGGGTGGGGTACGGGGGTATGTACCGCCACCCCCCACCTCCCCCGACAAAATTGGGTTCCTTAAAAATACCATTGTTTTGACTTCTTCCCTTACCATCTAACTAACAGGCTAACCAGGCGGCTTCACTGTGGTTTAAGCCAAAATTCAAGCAGTAACTTTTATCTCCAAAGAAATGGTTACTATTCTTGTAAAATACTGATTAGAATTTCTATGCACGGAAGAAATTTGTCAGTGCCAAAATTGTAGCTCAAGTAAGTTTCTGTAAGGCTTGAAACAAAAACATAACTGAGAAACTTATCCCTGTGTAATGCTAATTGATCGGCCTTTGAACAACCGGGCCCAGACTGTCAACTCCATTTTGTACGATTAGTTGTTATTCACATTCCGAGGAAAAGGACAACATTTTGTAGTTTACAAAACATGTTTCGTTCGTAACTGGGACTAATTCACAACCCATAGTTTCTTTCCTTGGTCTTGCTTGGTCATAGTTTAATTTCAGTTGAACGTGGTTTGTGCCTGAAAATGCCAACGACTAGCTAGCTAGAGTTACCTGGAAGTGTCTAGTCGTACTCTTGTAGCAAGATGACGTATTGCCTACTTTATAAAATTGTCTTTATAACGCCCAAGTTGCATTACAAGGTTTTTAATTACTGACGACTTTGTCGCAATTCACCAGCGTCACTAAGTACTTACAAACCATCTCAAAGGAAGAAACTCCTTTCAAACATGCATAGTTCTGCTTCACTTCTTTATCTTTTGCACTATTTAAAGGGTATTACTACACCAAATATAAACGTAAATTCACATTAGGTTTGTAATAAAATTCAATAATATATTGTTTAGGCAAAGTGCGTAGCGGCCAAAGTAGCCTAGGTTTTCGTATTGGCCACTACCACATGAAATAAACTACTCCGACAGAAAAAAATTATTGTACAATGATTCTTGTCAGTTATACATAACCTATAATTACAATAAAATACAATGAATTGTATTTAAATTAAAACTTAGTTATGTGTAACAAGGAGTTCTTTGTTTTTCTTTTTGAAAGCACTGTATGGAAGGCATTTTATTGATACTGGTATTTTTTCCCATAATCTAGATGCAACTGTCTTAAATCTTGTCAATCCAAAATTAGTGCGTGAGCCTGTTCTATACAAATTATCTTTTACAGAGTACCTTGTATAATGATCATGGATGCTATATGCAGAGCAGATAAGTCCATGTAGAGCCTTTAGAACAGTATCTTTTTTTATATAATGTTTGGAAGATTAAGCAACCTATTTTGCAATTGAATATATTTTCTAAAGAAAGAATGTCGAGGAGATTATAGGATACCGTTGGATTTTCTTGGTTGGTTGCAAAAAAAATTGATCTAATGCTGTTGTTTTGCTTAACTCTAATTGTTTCAGCTTTGTTTAACATGAAGTTCCCCAGCTCATCAATCCATAGTTTAGATAAGGATATGTAAGTATGTAATAGAGATGTTTCAGAGTAGTAATAGATACATGATAGCGTAGTTTACATATTGTTTCTATATTTTTAGCAAATTGTTATTTACATGAGAGATATGGGCATCCTATTTCAGATGTCTATCAATAAAAATTCCAAAATACTTGATTTGTGTTTTTTGCTCAATTTTACAGCTGGTAATGGATAGATTAACCTTTTTCCTGGGGGATGCTATCACCATGTAATTTGTTTTTCTGCTTCTCCGGGTAACGAATAGCAGTATGTTAACTTGTTATTTGCGTCTCTCGGCTTGTGATAACTCAAGTATCTTATAGTTTAGGGAAGAAAGAATAGGTGTAAGATCGAGATTTCTTAGTATTCAGTTTCGACTCATGAAATTGTTTCTGTAGCTCCATGTTCCTTGCCTTCCTCTTGAGAGCAGCCATGACCCTCTCTCGTCGTTTTCTTTCTTCTTTCTCCAGTCTCTCGCGTTCTAACCTTTCCTTTTCAGCAATTCTTTCTCTTCGAAGTCTTGTTATTTCTTGATCCTTCTTCCTAGTCGCTTTTAACCTTGCCTTCAAGCTTTCATTGTAGAGCTTTGCACGTAGCTCAATTTCGGAACTTTCTTTCGATTTCAACGACTGTAATAGCTTTGACGCTTCTGTCCTCAAACCAAGACTGTTTAGTTCCAACACCAGCTTGTGGACCTCTTCAGCTTTTTCGAGTCTTCTCACCTCGGTAGTCAACATGCTAGAAACCTTCAGTCTACCTTTTCCTAGTCCAATACTCAAAGACGAGTTTGCCTTTTTCCTTGCGCGGGCACGATCTAAGTCAGCCTGGATCTTTCTTAAGTTAGCCATCTCGTCAATTTGCTCTTTAAGCCAGCTTTCTCCTGCACCAAAATTATGAGCTTGCTTGGATGAAAACTCTGATGCCAGTACTTTTTTAGTCCTTAAAGCCCGTTTCTTCTCAATTTCTTCCTGTTTCTTCAAGGCTGTCTCCTCGAGTTTATCAACGGTGATTTTCTCAGCATTGAGTCGGGCATTAATCAAAATTGATCTGGAGTCTTCGATTAAGCCCTTAAATTTCTTACGCAGTGCGCCTTGTTTTTCTTTGGCTTCTTGTTTGATTTTTCTAAACTCCTGTCTCAATTGATCATTCACATGCTTCACAATTTGCTTTTCTTCTTCTCTTGTCAGCCATGTCACTCTACTGTGGTACTCTTTGCAAGGAAGTGATCCTTCTTCTTTAACAGATTCCAAGAAATCTTCACTAAACTCGATCTCACTACTGTCCTCGGTTACACTTGTTGAAAGAGTGTTATTTTCCGTGTAGTTTCCAGTTCCAATTTGCGGTAACTGGAGACTGTGTCTTCGTGTACCAGTAACTTGTATTAAATTCTTTGCGCTGTCGCCACTCGAGTAGCTTCTTAAGCTCTGTCGTCTGCTCATCTTTGGTGCAGCTTTTAAAACCTCCATTCTACCTGATTTGTTTGGAGACGGAGATGACATTGCTATATTGGCGAAGACATAAAACCAGTACAACAGGTCTCTTGCTATAGCGATAACTCAAATGTGCATGTTGAACGCCAATTCCGTCAGCAATGGTTGTTCATGGACATTATCTCTTCAGTCTTCCTTAATAAAGGGCTACGATTGTTTTCACTGACGGCTTCATAAACGACAACGTGTTTTTCACCAACAGGTTCCCAAAGATGACTGCGGCTGATAGCAGCTGAAATTAAAGTTTCTCTTGGTGTTTCCATGGTAATTGATAAAACATCTAGATACTATACCTAAGTCAGTTCTCTAAACTCATTACTTAAAGAACAATGTTTCAAAATTTTATCAACCACATCCGAAGAGCTCCCTTATTTTAAAAACCAGTGAATTGTATAGAGCGTTGATAGTTGATTCAAAATAGTTGTTGACAGTATTGTTTCTAATCTGTATTTATCCGTTTGTAAAACCACAGTGTCATATTATTCTTTTGTCAGTGAGTACACATGTGTGTGCACCGTATGTTAGATGGCTCTGTTTTCCAACCCATTTCATTGGCAGAAAAAATTGGTGAGCAAAATGTCAGTTCATTTATAGATGTTTTTAGAGTGCACTCTTTTTCTTATAAGAATCGGTAATTTTGGCCGAAGTTTATTGTTTCAATTTTTCTTTATCATTGCGAGCCTTGAATAATTGTTCTTAAATTGTTGTTATTTAATTCATGATGTGTGGTTAAATTGAACAAAAATTGTCCAAAGGAATCGCTTGTATTAATCAAAAGGCTTTCTTCGCTTTTGTTTTGAATTTGATTACAGCACAAACGATACATTGCTTTAAAATAGAGTTTCACTGCTTTTTACTTAAAACTATGTTGTATACTGGTCGACGAGGTGATTTCAGTACGAAAATTTAAAAACAGTCTCTTTGGGCAGTGTGAAATGCCGCAGAACAATGGGAGGTTCCACGGACCTTTTCTTAACTCAGTAGTAAAAATCAAGCATATTTTAAAACTTTCGGACATTTTAATTTAACTTCAGAAGTTAATTTTTCGGACAATTTTTTTTTGTCCGAAAATTTAAGCGTCTGAATATTTTTGTAACTAAAGCATAGCAGCTTGTTCTTAAATTGTTCTTAGATTTTGGCCAATCTGAGCCTCGTTGTTCTTATAACGGTTATTCTTATTTATAAAGCGTGTAATAACAAAGATACAACCTAAGGAACCAGCTATCAAGCCCGAGCCTCAGCTCGTTCTTAAATTGTTCTTAAATTTTGGCCGATCTGAGCCTCATTTTTCTCATAAAGCTAAGCGGTTCTTGCAACAAAAGGCGGGTAACAGCCTTCAAACTATTCAGTTGCAGTTAATGACTTGAACGATTTTTAAAAGAACTAAATCCTGTTGTTTAATTTTGTGGTAAATCAAGTTCTCTTCACTTTCTTAAAATATCATTTTTTTTGCTTCATTGTTCAAAATGACGTCACAAACAACGCATTTCAAATGTATGTTAACTGTGAGTATACGAATGGACTGGACCGGAATCCCCGACACAATAAACAATGACTATCACATGTTGGGAAATGTGACAAAACGAAAATTTTCAACTCTCAAAACTGCAGAAAAACATACTAGTTTTGTTCTTGTGCATCATGTCATCTAAATTACCTTAGTTTTTTAAAAAAAATTAAAAAAATTAAAAATTGCTGATTTAAACCCTTAAAAGGACCCCCCCCCCTCCCTCCCTTCACATTTCATTCATACAATCCAAATCAAAGCTGTCGTCACCATTGTTTACCATTTTTATATTCCATAGTTTCTTCCCTCCCCACTGTACATGCCAACTATAAAATTTCTTATGACTGTACTGGGAATCAAGCAAATAAAATAGAAATATAGAAATGGGTGGCTGTGATTTTTAGATGTTTTTAGAAAAAAACCAAGGTTATGTGAGTATAGCAGTATTTTTAGAAATGCAAAAACCAAAGCAGCTTGTTTTTACAGCTGTTCTCTCCTGCTTTTTTCAAAGGCAATTTTTCACAATTTGTTTCAGCAACAACCATCCCCCCCCCCCCTACGTTTCTTATTTCAAGACTTATTTTGTTTCCGAGATTTAATGATAACTGGAAGCAGATCATCATATATTGCATAGTCTGGTGCTACTTTGAACATGCATAATTATCTTCTGCTAGTCCAAGCTCTAATTATTCCAGTGTAGGTTAAAAGGACAGTTAATAACACTTTTAAGTAGTAGCAGTGCTGTGGCCATGTTTCATAATCTGTATTTTTTCTGTTTGATTCATGCAGATTGATTGTTGGTTCATGGGTTCCTAGCTCAAAAAATTAAACAACTTCCCTCTTCCCCTAACCCCCCCCCATTCAACACCAATAACAAGCAAATTGACACTATTACCATCAGCATGGTTGTTTGTACTACTATGATTATTGTTGTTGATGTCAAAATTGTAATTTGAGTGAGATCACAATCATTTGATTACAACTGTATCTTGCAACCACCATTACGGAAAAATTTTTTCAAAAATTACCAGTTAAAAACAGAAAGAAAAAAATTCAGGTTATCTATCACAGTTGAAAAATGGTCTCAGACTTCTGGCACTGACAGTTATCATGATTAACTTATTTAGCTTAAGCATCTATCAGTGTAAAACAATACAATGCTGTAGAAGTATAGCTAATCAGGGCTTTTCAGCATCGGTTTACAAAGTAATACAGAGGCAAGGGTCTGAGATAGTCTGCTATACAAGGATGATCACATTATTTGCAGCAAGATTTGCCATAGTTGATACAGTTGAAAGGCAACACATCAAGATCAACCTCCTTTTTTTGAACCTGATCAATATAAGGATTTAAGATGTTGAACCAAACATTGGACTATTTAACATTTATCCCTTGAGCCCATGAGGGTGAGACGGATAATTGTTTTAGTAAAATCATACTATACTGTCTAGTTGGTAAAAAATCAGAAGTAAAAAATCTTTTTTTAAAGCTCTAAAATTAATTTTTTTATGTTTATGATAAAAATGATCACGCACAATCGCTACTCGTAGGCTATCACAAGTAGCCTATGAGTAGTGCAGCCAATCAGAATGCAGCATTCATGATAGACCACTAGTATGATTTTACTAATAATTGTTACCTTTCAACAAACAACATACTTTCAAAAATTGACTGTTTGAAAATCTTGCCCTACCTTTTCTCTGAACCCTAAACCAGGTGTGTGTTTGTATGTTACACCTCTCCTCAAGTTTGCCAAATATTATATACTAGTGACCAATGCTACCAAAAAATAAACATTGGCCACCAGACTTTTAAACTTGCAACCTGCAGGTTACTGCAAGATTGAGTGGAGCCGTTGCAACTCATTAACTAAGAAATATTGTTTCTCACAAAATGATGCACCAGGCCTATCGGAATGAATTAGAATTGGGGAGGGGGGGCTTGGAGCATAGTACAGAAGAAGTGACAGTGGTAAGTTCCAAAGTATTCTACCAAGGAAATGGTGAATGAAGAGAAATTATTGGGGGGTGCAGCCCCTTAAGAACCCCCCTCCCCCACAATGCAATGAACAAAAGAAGCTTATCTACTTTTTTGGGCAAACAAATCTGGAAATATTAATACAATTATTCTTGCGCACGCAGGTACAGATGCAGAATTAGTATGGGTTTTGCAATAAAATATATATATTTATAAATTCATATGGCTACCAACACTATACTATTGCCCTATTTGGCAGCTGGATAGTCAAAAAGAGGTAATTTCAAGCCCTGCAATTTGGGAAGATTAACAACATTTGTTGATGGGAACTAATAATATCAAACTGTAGTCAAAATTAGTGTTAAAATTGACATATCTTTATTTTTATTCATTTTTTCAACTTCACTGATCAAATAACCTGTGAGGCTTCACGAGTGAAAGTTCTTCTTGTATATACATATAAGTATAAATTTTGTACAAAACATAGATTACTAAAAGTGAAAGAATATATGGACATGCATGCATGCAAGTTATAATTAAATTCGCAACAATCAGGGTCTACTCAGCACAACACATATTAAATTAGTCAATATTAGTGGTTTCAATCAACCCCGTGAAGGCATTAAATTTAAAGCCAGGGAGCATCTATTAAGATGGAAACAAAATTGCGAAGGTGTCATCCTAGCTTTTAACCTAAAAGTTTATAAAAAAAAAAACTACAGCTATTGTCCATCCAACCTATATCTGTTTCCATACAATGTCCCGTTGTTTATAATTTTGTACATCGGACGGTTGCCTTCAATTCTTTCACGTGCATTTGGCCTGGAGACGCGAACATCTCTCTGATACTCATCCCTAGCAACATCGACGTTGGTCTTGATCATGTCCAAATGATCCTTCCTAAAAGTCTGTGCCACTCTTATATCGTCTGCTTGATGCGTGACCAAACTTATTTGCTGGTCCCTGGTAAACCGCATTCTGTCGCCATGATCTTTCAGGCTATGAATTGTTTTTTCTCGGGGTTTATAAATGAGTTTGAAGCGATCTTGCATACGACCTTGTTCTTGAGTATTGGGTAAGTTGTGGGGATAATTCATGTAGTGCATCGTTCTGACATACGCTCCCGGCTCTTCGTAGCGTTTATAGTCTTTGATTTTAACATTATGTTCCATCTGATTCATAACGGCAAAGTATAAAGATAAATTGTTTTATAAACTTCGAAAGTTCGACTAAACCTTCTTCTTTAGCTGCTGCTTCAACAAACACATAACAACGACAGAGTGAGCCTGGTAACTAGTTTCTAGTCTTAGGAGCGCGAGTGGTGAGGGGACTGAGCTCTACTTCTCTGATTTTTAATTTTCGATACAAAAACGGATTAAAAATATATAACAAATTGCGAAGCAGAAAAAAGAAACCACGGAAATGGGGATGAGAGGAGAGGATGGAGTTCGAACTCATTTTTTCAGTTATTTATATTTTTAAGAAAAAGAGTTTGAGTGCGACCAAACGAGGAGACAGACCGACGCGAGTCTCAGACTCAGATCAGGGCGGTCCGGGGGACATGCTCCCACGGGAAATTTTAAAATTAAGTCGTGGGCGGGGGGAAGGGGAGGATGTCAAGCTTGCCAGGTTGGGTAGAACGTTGAATTTCTACGCGTTTGCTTGAATTTACCAATAAAACGGTAACTAAAAAAATACAAAAAATAATGAAATAATAGTATAATCGACGAACCAGTTAGAATAAATATATAATGAATGTCTCTATGCGGCAGTGAGAGAGCTTTAAGGCCTTTCCATTTTATTTTTATATTTCAGTTTAGGTAAAACTTTCTAAGATTTTGTGGCCACAAAATGGTTTGGTCGCAACCATCACCACCAGACCGTATGCTTGCATGAATTGGGGTGCTAAGAGTTGTATTGAAAAGCGCGTCGAAGCTCAACTCCTCGATATGCAATCAGCACTTATAGTTATAGGCTAAGCGGAGAGGTCCTGTGAGTAGCGGCTCGTAATTAGGCTCGAATGGTCACTGGACGGCTCTGACTGACAGGCATTCAGGGCGGTCTGAGACTCTCAAGTAGTATCGCTGAGTGGCTGTAACTTACGGACGGGGCCACTTTGCGATTCGGCACTCTTAAGCAGGGCCACTGAGTGGCTCTGACCTACATGTAGGGCCACTTAGAGACTTGGGATCCTAAAACAGGGCCACCGAGCGGCTCTGACTTTCAACAGGGTCACGATTCGGACCCACAGCAGGGGCCATTTTGCGGGACCACATCTCTGGGTCTTTGAGCGGCTCGAACCAAGATTAGTTTCTTCTTTGTGTGTGCCTTTTGAAAATAAACCGGCTGAACCGGATTGGTTCTTGTGTAGAGTTGAATGACTTAGCCCTCCCCCATCCCAATAAAAAAGCATTGTGCTCATGTGCAAGAGAGAACACGTGCGAGCGTAAAAAAACTCAGAGCTGTTTTGAAGTTGTAGCCTAGCTGATGTGATTTCATACATTTTATAAAGGGTATTTTCCCTAAACTCTTGGGTGTTGTACTTGCTTCATTTTATCTCAAGCTAAGCCATCAGTTAGCTTGTCGTTCAGATTTGCTTGTACTTAGTTGTAGTTTGGGCGTAGCGTGACCGGCCGGAACTTGCACGGTAGCGTTTCGCCTTAGGCTCGTCTTTGGACTTATTGACAAGCAATGGAAAATAAGAATACGTCTTAGATCTCGATATACTCGTGCTTAAGACTGATTCGCTGAAATTCTTTATCAATATTTTATCATGTTCTCTTCTGCGTCGTTCCTCTTCCATCTTTCTTATTTGCTCGAGCCTCAACAGCTCGAGTCGCTCTCTTTCTCTTTGTTCTTTTTCTAACTGCCTTCTCCTCTTTTCTTCTCTCTTTTGTCTATCAATTTCTGCTTGCTTAGCCCGTTTAAGCTTCTCCACCACTCTGTTCCGCTCTCGACGCAACTCCAAACGAATTTCAAACTCTTCTTCCTCTCTTTCTCTAAACGCCCTTGATAACTCGTACGCATGCTCAGACAAGTTAAGGTTGCGAAGCTCGAGCGATAACCAATCCATTTCGTACCGCGCAAACTTCTGTCCTCTTGACCTCGGCCGGTTGAAACTACTAACAGTCGAAGAAATTCTGGCTGGGCTACGGGTTGAATGCGGCTGGCTTAACTCTTGATGGCGTTTAGCTAAATCTTTTAGCTTTTTTGCTTTGACGCGTTCGAAATCGGTCTGCACTTTTTTCTCTTTATCACCATCCTCCCTCAAAGCATTCCTGCTTGGCGATCTGGAGATTTCCGGTGTCGCATAACTGCTGATATTTCCAGGTAATAGCATGTTATTATCGTAACCCTTACTACGTAATGTTTTGCGAACTTCTAAAAGTTCCTTCCTGCGAGAAGCATCTTCCAGCCGTTTCTTTGCACGCCTTTCTTGAATATTCATTCGCGCTTCGGCTATGATCTTCTCGGCGTTCGCAAGAGCCATTTTGAATTTTTTACGCGCTGCAAGTTGCTTCGCTTTCTGTTCCTTTCGAAACTCTTTGAAATTGTCTTCAATTTTCCTAGTTTTTGACTTAAATTCTTCCACTGTGTTACAATTTAGATCACTCGGGCTCTCGGAAACGCTAGTTCTGCTATCATTGTCGTCTTCTGAATCGAAATCATTGCTAGGCGTGGTGTGATTATTTTCATTCATAGGTTCATTTATCGTTGCGATGCTATAGGAAGGTACAGCCCTAGAATCTGCCTTGACTACAACTTTTTCTTTTTGTTTTTCAACGGCTTTTGATTCTTCTAAACCAAGAAAGGGAGTTGAGGTCTCGCTGCCCGACAATTCTTCTTGACCAAACACAATGGGCGATGACTCTTGTACAAAACGAGTCTCTCCTCCTTCGTCTTTAAAGTCACTCTCTTCCATTGCTTCCTCTCCGGAATTACGCCAATTTAAAAAATCAAGATTACCAGCTGCATTGGAAATACTGGTATCCCTTGAACAATCTTTCACCTGTATCCGCAGTTTTTCGCTTTCAATCTTACTTTTTTCCGAGCGTTTTTTGCTGCTTTCGTTTTCTCTACGGCAGATTATCATCGAAATTATTCGCAAGCAGTGGGGACTGCTGCACTTAACATATTCTTCTTTATCTTTGTCTCCATCTTTAACTTTTCCAACATTGCAGTGACAAAGCGCTTCCCCAGAGGTTCCGCTGGGCTCCTTTGAAATGCAGCAGAGTTGAGCAGAGGTCAAAGTCTTGTTTTCTGAACTAACATCAGGCTGTTCGTCGTGAAAATCAGAATTGTTTTTAGCTGGTATGGTCAGCGATTCTTGTCTAGGGTTATCCTCGTCCATTGCTCGCTCAAATCAATGAAGATCTCGCTTCTCCATTTCTAACCAAGCTAGATAACGCAGCGAACGTTCCTATAACTCTTAGTACTGTGTTGATAAGCATTTCAAAACGTTATGTAATTTTAATTGAAAAGGGGTATTTAAAAACAGCAATTAATAAGATTTGCTCTAATTGGTTAGAATTAGATAGAAAAGATTTGTAAGGATAGCATGCCTGACAGGGAAGGAAGTCATTTCTTTTTCTGTTATTGAAATAGAATCAGTTCTCTATGAACTCATTTGGGCCCACGAGTCTCGCACAATTGAACTTTGCAACTGTTATTTTTTTATTCGTACAACAGGAGATCTTTTGTGACTCGTATAAAAAATGTTATTTCAGTTAGGTTTAAGTAAACGCTTTGTTTTGGACAACAAAAGTTTCACAACTCTTTTTCTAATTAATCCTCAGCTGTAAAAACAGCGTCAAACCAGGTTAATTATTAAAATCGTGTTTTCGTGAACTGAACAATTTTTCATGATTCTGTTCCCATGACAGTAGTTTTATTAGTTTCAATCAAGAAGAAAAAGATATTTAAGTTGCCAAAATATTTAACTGGACTGACGTCATCGCAGAGCACGATGATGCCAGACAAGCTTTAGAAAATGCCATAATATTAATATAAAGAACACAAACAAAAAAAAACAACATTTTATTTTTCTAAGAATTGGTTACTCCAGATATTTAAAATATTAATCTCATTGAATAAAGGGTGTGAAAAGGATTTACTCTTTCCGGATATCTAGACAATAAAGGCACCAAATTTAATTTAGTTCGGTACTTTGCCGCGAAACTCGTAACGAGGTCATGTTTATTTAACACATTTAATAAATTAGGTTTAAAACTTAATTTTATTTCAAGACAAGTTTCATAATTCCATGAAATGAATTCCTGTTTGATGCTTATGGGAAGAATTCAATTTATTTGTATGTATATAGTGAGTGGGTGAAAAGTTCGGCAACAGTTTATGAGTCGACTTGAAACAGGTCTGCATGCTCCAGCACACTATGGCAAACCAAAAACCCCTTTCTAAATTGTGTGGAAGCTATACTGACCATGGCTCACCACAAATTTTTCCTCTAGAAAAATCTTTTAGTAACTTGCGTTTATACAGCGAGGCAAATGTGACTGAACAAAAGGCAAATTTTCAAAACAAGAAAGGATTTGCTATCTGTCGATCTCCGGTGGAACTTACGTTGCTTCGTTCGAAACAAACTGCAAAAACCGCTAGGAGAAATTTTGTTAAAGCAGCAATCAAAGCCGAGAAAAAAATTAATTTTATTTATTGCTGTAAGTTGAAAACATTAAAACGCAGTATGGTTGAAAAGCGCATGAAAAGATCTGGAAGCTCTCGCTTTCAAGAAATGGCTAAAGCAGACTTGGGATCTACTGAAAAAGGTTATCTTGTTCAGGAAAACCGAGAAGTCAAAAGAATTGAAGGAGATCGCAATCGAAGTCGACATCGGTTGAGTGAGCAGTGGAAGAAAATGGATAAGCAAAAGAGTTTACATTCTGAAGAGTTTATGCCAGTTTTAGCTGAAAGAAGTAGAAAGAATATGTTCCTAAGTCTGGTAAGAGCGTTGGAAAAATGTGAGCTTTGTAATGAAGCCAAAGAACTTTTGATGCTCTTGGCACTAACAGAGAAAAAAGAAAAAGAATACATGAAAGAAATGTATAAAGCTCGGAGAGCGGCGCTTAAAATCTCAAAGGTATCGCCGGAGATCGAAAATCTAGGGGTCAGGGTCCAAATGGTCACAAAAAGAGAAAAACGATACATGTTAGAACTACCAAGGCTGCAGCAGAAAAGAAACAGACGGAGCGGACGGAATCATGGGAAAACTCCACAACAGAGGGTAATGGCCCTGTTGAGCTATCAGTACCCGTACCCAGACCCC
This sequence comes from Hydrozoanthus tunicans, assembly GCA_026413305.1. NCBI lineage: Eukaryota > Metazoa > Cnidaria > Anthozoa > Zoantharia > Hydrozoanthidae > Hydrozoanthus > Hydrozoanthus tunicans. Next base: position 957 of record JAOBAT010078796.1, on the reverse strand, counting down.
CTCTGGGCTCCCATCTGGCGCGAAATACAGCAAACGGCCTATTCAACTAACATAACCAGGCCTTTTACTTTTTCTTATTTTCCTAAGCTTTCCCAGAAGAAACTGAATAGCAAAAACCGTAAAACACTTAGAAAAAAGGGAAAGCCAAAAAAACCTTAGAAATCAGCGTAAGCTAACTTAATTAGGGGAACTTATTCAGCCATTTTGTTTAGTCGTTGATTCATACGCCGCATAGTTTTTTAAAAAATGGTTTTCTGTCTTTGTTTTTTTTGATTCTGTGTTCCTTAGAAAGTTTTTACAGGAGCCACAAAGTTATAACAAACTAAAGCTTCATCTAATTAAGATATTAACACAAAGTTAAGAAATTGCGTTAACTTAACTTTGCAAAAGCGTTTTCTTGGGGTTAAAATATTAATTAACAGAAAGAGACTTAAAATTGTACTGATTTCAACCCAGTGGGGCTTACAGATTCCGTCAGTTCAAATAAAGAAGTCAACAGTCCAGTACATGAGCCTGTCTGGCATCGCCGTGTTCTCCAATTTTATAGTAATTTAGTACTTGGGGGGTCATCCCCATATAGTTTGGGGGTGACTTTTGCAAGTTTTGTGACCCTATACCAAATTAAAGTACCCATTATAATTCCCAACCTTACTAGTTTCACTAAGTGTTTTTTATGTCAGTATTCCATACATCAGCACAACTAAATTTGTCAAGTACTGCCATCCGCGTTGATTTGTTCACATCTAAACTATTTTTCTGAATAAGAATGAATTTTTATTTTTATTTGATTTCAATCTTTTATTATTACAATATTCGTCAGCTTTAATAGCGATGCCTTTAAGCAGGAACGTACTCTGGACCAATTTCCTCGATCTGATTACTAGATTCTATACCAGAGCGAATGGCTTGAAAACCAGCGGCACATCCCCGTATAGCCAATATATGGGAGTAATTCCC
>JAOBAT010078785.1:0-19927 GCA_026413305.1 Hydrozoanthus tunicans | reverse complement strand
AAAGGTGGTGGGTGGCGGCACATAATACCCCACCCCTTAAATTGGGTTCCTAGGAAGTACCATTGTTTTGACCTTTTCCCTTAGTGTGTGGCGGCCAAAAATCAAGGCACAAACAACGGTTAATGTGGAAGCCCGTTTGACCGATTACATCACTAACTATTGATTCGAACCCAATTACCGCTCCTACAAACACAGCCGGCTGGGTATCGGAAACATCAAAGACCACTTAATCAAATAGTTAACTAAATTAAAACTTTTGCATCAGCTGTTACAGGTGTTCCTTATCAAGCTGTATCGAGACATTGATCCTAACTCTACGTCAAGCATTGAATATTCAAATTTCAAAACGAAGGATGTCCGACAGGGACAACGAACCTCTGCTTCTTTCCCACTAAATTATTCTTCACATGTTTCTATTGATTATTCAATTCTTAACAAAAATGCGAGAAAACACTGCTGAACAAATCAACCTTTGTTTAATTTCTTATTTATGAAACTACCATGAAGAGATGAAAAACGATTCTTGTTTTTTCAAAATTTCAGATACCACCTAAACTCTGTGGATTCCCATAGACACTGGACTTCATTTTTTTTATACCACAGAATTTTCACTTAATCTGTCTTAAGCTTGAAGAGTAACTTGGCTGAAGGATTTGGTTGACATAATTTATTTCGTAATTAAACGTAAGCTGCAATAAACGTTATTGTATAGGATTACTAATTTTTCAGAAGGTTTTCTCGGGTAAAAGTTAAGGACCAGACAAACTAAGCTACACGCTTTTCTTAAAAAACAGTAATTCTTGGCTGAGATTGGGCTGTTCTAAACTGAACTCTTAGCAATTTCAGCCTTAAAATGTTCTTGAAATGTTCTTATTTTTTGATATTTCCAAACAGTGGGTTAGTTCCTTGGAACAATTGAAAGGCGCTAAGAAAGACGTGTTTGTTATTTCATATACCGCGGTATGCGATAAATAGAAAATACTTCATAGAAATTGTGCGCATCCGGTTTTTACTCACATCTCAATCTGATGAAAATCGTCTGATCAAAATTTTAGTTCTTAGCCTGGATGATTCTATAAGGTTGTCCTTATAAAAAGGCTTGTAGTAGCGCTAATTTCAATATTTGTTCCTTATAAAACAAACGGGAGCACTTTTCGAGGCGGCGAACATTATTTAACTCAAGTCGGAGTTTTATAGTCCTTCTAGTTGGTTAAAATTCGTTTTGTAAATTTTTTTATTGTTAACTATAAGCTACGTGTACGTGAAGTAGAAAGCGCTAACGACTTTCCCACAATTTGCTCTTTACAAAACAAACAGGAAAACTTTTACGAAGCCAACAATGGTTTAATGCAAGTTGAAGCTTTACATTTTTACTGTTAACATATTAAACGTTTAGATGTCTATGTCGTCTTTGTTTTCGCTAATGAACAAAGCATTTTCTCTTAAAACAACTTTTTACGAAGTGATCTAATACTTCTATGTCCTCAGAAAGTCAACGATTATGTTATAAGAACATTTTCTCTACAAGTACAGGAGAAGCTCTTAACAAGTGATTGTTACTTTTTGTCAAAGTCTCTTTTGCACCACAGGCCTGGAGGACAATCTTCTTGTAGTTTGACACCTTCGTGAAAGTCAGCAGCCAACCTTTTTTTTTCTTGGTCTTCGTTTTCTCCCTCTTGTTCTCTCTCGCTAGTAAGCGAACCATATTCTTGATGATTCTGGCTACCAGCATTTCCTAGAATTGTACGATGTTTGTTTCGGCACCAGAGTGTAGGAGGACATTCAGCAAGTGTTTCGTGATTTTGAAAACCAACAGCTCGCTTTTTAACACACCAAAACCCATATGGACATCGAATTTTCTGCGGAGATCGTACTTGTAGACTATTCGGAAGTCTCGTCCTTTTTTTGCGGCACCAAAGCCCTGGTGGACAATTTCGGGTCCTTTCATAGCCAAACTCTCTTTTCTGCTTGCACTTCAAACCTGGCAGGCAATCGGAGGTTTCTTCAATCTCTTCAACCTGTTGTTTCGCCTCGTTAGCTAACAGTGTTTTAAGGGCATCCATTTTCTCATTGCGGAAGGTCCGCATTGAGCGCAAATTCATTCCGCTCACAACAGCGGACAAAAAAGCAAGAGTAAGAAAAATACATCTTCTGGCAATCATTGCGGTACTTACAACAAGAAATATGATTATTTCCCAAATGGCTGATGGTAGCGGACGGCAATTAAGGCCAGTAAGTTATCGGTAACTGTTCCAATCAGCAGGCGGTTTAATGTTTCTTATTCGAGGACTTCATACCTCAATTTATACAAAGCAAGGCCGGAAACATGTTTATTTTATTAACTTAGTTTCCACCTGTAACAGAGCTACTGTTCCACCCCGCTTCACCCACGTAAGCCAAGAGTGGGCATTGAAGTGTTGAGTAAACTGGCTGAATAAATGGTTTTATGAATACGGATGAAGCTTCCTTTTCGATTCAAAGAGACAGAAAGCAGTTGTCATTGTAAAAACTATACTGTCATGTCACGGCTGACAGCCAGTTGTAATCTTTAAAACATTTTCTGTATCTTCGACTAGCCATAAACGGTTACACTTTAAAAACCACACACAGTCGCAGAATTGAGTCCCATCCGATACTCGTAGCTGTTTAGTCGGTAAGTCCATTCCACCTGTTCAGGCTGAGAAAAGTCTTTGTATTTACATTTCATCAAAATTTCTCGTCAGTCGCATACGGTTTCATTTGATCTTTCTTTACTGCGATACAAATGCGGACAGAACAACAGCTTCGTTTTGTAATTTTCTTTAGTTTTTGTGCACGACAATAAAGGGCTCTAAAAGATTCAACTGTTTTCTCTAACTAGTTAAGCAAACATCTTATTACAATAATCTCGAAGAAAGCGTACGATATAATTAAGATTCAAAATCACGAAGCACTCCGTTAAGGTAATATTTATTTTTCGTATGAAAACTAAAAAGTCTCTGAGAACTCTTATGCTCATAAATTAAATAACAGCCGTAACAAGGACTGGGAACAAAGGCAAACAAGTACGTATCTAAACCTTCCTCACGGAAAACGACGCTGAACGTGATCTATATTTTGAGTCACTAACTTTCTAAATCTGTTAAGAGGATGAAGAAGAGAGCCAGGACAATCAAATTTTAAAGCTCATTATTTTTTCTGTGTTTTAAAAAGGAAAAACGTGAAAGATTAAATTAAACAGACCGGAAAAAGTTTTTAAGCTTGCACGCATAGTGCCGACGTACATTTTTTATTGTGTCCGTGGGTTTTACCATGACTCTACGCATTACTCCCACTTCTCAATTTGTTAGTTTTTTTGTCTATGCTTTACTTAATCTAACTATTGTTCACAGAGATGCTTGAACGAAAACAAATTCAAAACAATAGTTGTTTTCTAGAATTTATCAGGCTCTATAGTGTTGGCTCAGCGCCGGCCCAGCATTAATTGGTGTTTTAACTTGAAAAGTGCAACAGAATGAAAGCGTTTAGTTCTGAAATTGTTTCTTTGATCATATAGAGTAAACATGTCGATCCGTTCTGAGCACCAGTGCAGTAAATTGAGTTCCTACCGTTTCCGACTTAAGTTAGTCTTTTTTAGCTCTAAAAAGACAACCGTATGCACAAAAGAAAAAAAAACTCAGAGCTTTTTAGGATCCCTTGAGGCAACTACACAAAGTCCAGCTGGCTGTTGCATTGTTGTGTTGTTTCATATTCGATCACGATAAATTGCATGCAGTTTTTAGCGTTTGTTTTTTAAATTCATTATAAATCGCAGCAATCGTACATCTCCATACACTTATTAGCCCGTCGTGAAGTAACATGATTTCAAAACTGAAAACCTGTGAGCTTTTCAAAGAACATTAAAAAAATTATGAGTTATTAGAAGTTTAATGCGAGGTATAGTAATACTAATAGAGTGTGTCGGTTATCTCCCGCTTGCTGTACGGTGTGTCACCTGCTCGTTGTTCAGTGCTAATAAAGCAGGCGTCATTAAGAGCGAAGCCGGCAGTTCTTTGATTTCTTAATGTATAGATATAATCTGTAATGAAGAATACTGAACTATAAAGTCAAGTTTGGACAAAGGAATTCTTTTTTTTTTCCGGAAAGTTTCTTTATACTGAGTCAGTTAGTCCACTCTGGTATTGACAACGAGACAAGCTGTTGTCCTACTAATTGGCACCCTAGTACGGGAGCACCCAAACAACTGCATGAGAGCCAACAGTTATCATCGAGGGTGGCCTTCGATCCAATGCCAGCACTGAACGCCTTCAACCAAATCCATTGAGACTCTTAGGTATAATCAAAAACAAGGCACAAGAAAGCGAAAACAGGACACCTTTATCCGTATATGGCACATCCATCCATTTTTGTAAATCATGCAGTAATTGTTGTACTTGTAGATTGAACTAACAAGAAAGGCAAAGAGACCCAGAAACTAGAGCGTAAGTTAGAATAAAAAGGCAACCATAAAACAACTACAAAATTGACAGTTTTTTTTTCTTTATACCCCATGATAATCCGTTTCCCTATTATTAGATTGGTCTTAGTACAGTACGGCCAGTAAGTACGTTTTTGTAGTATTTTTTTTCAATAACGAACTACGACATTAGAACTGTTACAGTGACACATACAGGTCCGATAAAAACAGGTTTTTCTCTCGACTCTACTTTAAAAGTAATCGTATCACTCAGTTCTGAGCAATTGCTAAAAACCAAGCAGCCAGAAAAATATAGTTCTTGTCTGGAGTATGATCACTCTCAACATTTCCTGTGTCTTGGTGTTTGGCAGTGACGTCACCAGAAAAAAACCCGGATGATCTAACGGGGATCTAACACGTCGCTCGAGTTAACAGCTTTTGTGGGAGAAAACTGAGGTAATTCTATTGTTCTTTAACTTGCTTTTCACACAGACTTGGTGATACACTGACACGACCGACGGACGCCGGAGCGGGCAACGACAGTGTAAATGAAAGGTCGGTAGGGAAATCCTGTTTCATCTCGCAAACTCAAAGAAGTTTTGAAAATATCTTCAGCAAAACTGAGAAAACCTCGAGAAATAGGAACTTTAAATAAACTTAACAATTTTGAGCTCTTTTGATTGAAACACCGTTGCTTTACTTAGATATGATAGCCCAGTATTAAGAAATAATTTAAATAGTGTATTACGAATGTTACGTTTTTGAAATGGGGAACCGTTTTGAGGCAGTCCGCCGGCATACAAAACAAAACAAATATCTTGAATAGCTGAACAATACTTGAGACTGAAGGTTAGATGATAATTTAAATCTATACATTTTTCAAATTTATGATTTGATATACACAAAGAACCTCGGTCTGTTCTGTATTTTTGAAGTTTACGTGCACAAATAAATATTTAAGTTACACGTTTGTGATTTCACGCTTGATTAAACAAGTCTAGTCTCGCACAGAGTATTTCTTTAAATTGTGTAATATTTATCAATTTGTCATTTAGTTTTTTCTTGTTTATGAAAATTTCAACACACTGCATGAAAAACTCTCAAATGCGAATTTTGAAAAATCTTTTTAGAAGCAGGTTTTGCCATAATGAAGTTTTTAATTAGTTGATATTCGAAGCCAAAGCAATAAATCGGTAGTTTTTAATGTCCGACCACCTATCGCCTTGCCTAATCAGGAATTTTTAATGCCCGACCACCTATCGCTTTTTTAAAGTTTTATGGTAAAGGTTTTATAAAGTTTTTTTTTCGACATTGCGCAAGCCTTCACTGATAAGCCCTTTCAAAATAGAATTCAATGTGACTTTGCTAGATATAATTAATAACAAAATCTGAACGTTTAGAACCATATGCCTTGCATTTTGAGTATAGTAACAAGAATGAAGCAGAATACAGCCAAATACTTGTTCAGTTGTTGTTTGAACAGCAAGGTTTTTGTCTCATTTTATAAAAATAGCTTCGTTAACTTTCTTTTCATCCGGTTTCAAAGTTCTTAGAAAATGATTTTAATTCCTGACAAAATCTCTTTAATCCTTCGACGTTTTATTATAGAAATATGAAACGAGCGCGCGCGCTGTGTTCAGTAATAGAAACACGCGTGAACTGTTTAGTTCATGAAAGAAGTGTTTAGAAAAACGAACCGCAGGCGAGTTTTTCTCGCACTTCTTGAGTTTTTATCAAATGAAGAAAGCAAGTAAGCGAGTTTTATATTTCTTTTTTAAAATAAGGCGTACAAACAGCTGATAAAACCCCACGATGACGTATGCAGACACACTCTATTCATAATTAGAGTGCGCTATCTCAGCCAATCAGAACGCGCGTTATATTTCCTTTATTTTAACATTGTTACGTCCATTAAACTGTTATCGAACAAGGACGATATCAAAATCCAAAATTATCCCGTGAATATCGATTTTGCCCAATATGTTTATGGAAATGGAGCTGAACATGTTGAAGATGAATCCCATCTAACATGCGACTGCCCTGCATACAACGATCAACGAGAAGACTTATTTGAAACACTAAATCACAAAATGCAAATTAACCTGTCGTCCCTTTCTAAAGAAATTCAAACTCTCATTTTTGATACAGGTTTTACAGAATGTTACCAAGACATTGCTTTGTTTATCCATTCTTGCATCAGAAAAAGATCTAGTCTAATTGTATGATCTGTGTCGAAACTATGTAAAATATGTCGTTTATGATTTTGTTGTATTTTTAGAATTGCTTTGACAATACTGAAAAGTCATGCCAATAAAGCTTATTGTTGTTGTGGTGTACAATTCCAAGTTAATTCAAGGAAACGCTTTTGAGATATGATACCTTGAACCTGGTCATACTAATTTACTATTCAAACGACCGAACGCTTTTTCTAATAAGAATCAGCACTAACTTTTGGCTGACGCTGGGTTGTTCTTAATTTTTTTTTTTGGCGACTTCATACAGCGGTGGGGTTGGCGCAGTGGTATGATCTCTGCCTCCCCGGCAGTCCTGAGGTCCCCTCTGGTCAAGGGTCATGCGATCAGTGAATATTTGGGCGACATTCTTTCCCGCTAAAGGTAACTCAGCTAATTTCCATCCCTCCGGGGTCGGTAAAATTAGTACCAGCACTAACATGTATCGCTTTGATGTAAATATATTTCCGGTCCGCCAGGGCTAAATTGATCTTTGTAAACGTACCTTTGAGCATGTACATGGAAAAGGCGCTATGTAAATGCACCACTTTATAATTACTTTTTTACTTTTTTCAGCCTCAAAATTGTTCTTATATCCTGATATTTCCAAATAACAGTGGGTTAGTTGCCCGAAATAATAAAAAGGCGCTAAGAAAGACGTGTTTGAATTTATTGTATTCTATCTTAGTTATCGTGATACGCTACAAATAGAGAACACGTTATGGAACTGGTGTGGGTACGGTTTTTACTCTGATTATTTAGTCTGTGTACAAGGATTAAACAAAATCCTAATTAAAATTTCTATCTGGAGATTGTTCTTAGTTCTTAGTTTGTGGGCAATCTGGTGTGCTTATAAAGTTTGCTCTCATAAAAAAGCGTGTATCTTGCTGTTGTTAAACGCTCAGTGTATACAAGAGGTATATTTTATGAAGTCATCAGCTGAACTAGTTAACTTAGTAAATTAAAGTGGCTTGCACGTCACCTAAGGTTTGTCCCTCAAGAAATTTCACTACCGTAGAACTCCGAAAGTAACGCCTCCCCCCCCCGAAAGTAAGTACTTTTGGAAATCTGCGGTAGTCTGTTTTGTTGACTGTTGCATGGCTTCAGGTTACGATATTGAAATGACAGAAATTAGATATATCCTTGAAAGCTTATGCTTGTTTTTTGGTTAACGTACAGTATCTCGTTTCCAGTCCCTGGTTAATCTATGTCACGTGAACCTATGACAACGTGTGCAGGTCTTTCGCTGACACCGTTTATCAACCACGTTTCAGTTTAAAAAAAACCTAAAGCATATTACCGATTTGTGTATTTACTCACAACTCTTAGCGCATTAACGTCAAAAATTGACCATAAAAACGCATAGTGGGATTCTTTGACAGACACAGTGTTGTTAGTGCAAAGAAGTGTTTTGCCATCTGTCACCTTAAGCGGTGTAAGGTTTGCAAAGAATTGTGGTAAATCAGTACTAGTACAGCCGCCATATTTTTCGATCAGGTCGTACGGTAGTTCAGATCATTCAACCTCGTTCCCAGGGCCCTTTCCTCTTCCCCCCCACTAATCACCCTGTTTCCTTTTTTATCGCATTCAGTTTAGCTATAGTTTTCATAAACTCGAGTGTATAGTCAAGAGCGAAAGTAAAAAATCAAAGTGTGTGCGATTAGCCTTGCATCAATGTCGAACCTTTTCATTTTGAGCCAAATCTACCCCATACCTGACGTCATAACTTCACCCTTACTCCGCTGACCCTCTTTTTTCGAGCCGCCGATAAAAGTGGCGCATGACGTGTTTTCGACGAATCAGCGGGATGCGAGAAAAAAAACCTTTTCGATACGGCTTCTACTTCTTTAAGGACGTTAAATTCAGGGTTCGGTTTCTCTCACTTAAAGACCTACTCCACTAGACGTCAGTCGCCAGTCGCGTAATCTAAGTTGGGTAAACAAAGTAAGCGGCGAACAGTAGTGTAGTGGTGCAGGAAGGTTGTTATTTTGAAAAAAAACATTGCGTTATTTGCTTCGTCTTTCAGGAAATGGAATCGAAAAACATTTCAAAGGCTGTGGAAATGGACAAGCACCATATCTCAATTGTTTGTTTTTTGTTACCGGTGGCAGGATATCTATGAAAAACTCCTGTTCCAACAACGTTAAAAAAGGCGCAGAAATAATGGACTGTTGTTCATCTATATTGCGTCTCTTGATGCATTTTTTACCCAGTTCAGAGACCGTGGCGTAAAGAGCCAATTAGAACTATTACGTTCAACAATTTAAACCGAGCATCAAAAAGCTATCTTATTGAATAGATTGGCAAAAACGTTTTCTTTCTTGATACTAAAGTTTTAACTTACTAAAATATGCCTTCAACTCGTGACTTGTTGTGGAGTAGATACAAATGGGAATTTTGCTAACCCTTTTGCTTTATATGTTGGACACTCAGCGGGAAAGTTTCTCAGAACAATACTAGTCGTGCTGCAGGAGTCATAAACTACACCAAAAGCCTTGTGCATGCATTAAGTTTATTAACTACTTTGTTAATGAGGACCAACTGTCGTACATTTCAGTTTTATTGAGCATTTCACCCACTGTTTTGTGTGGTTGCCGGCATTTCATAGCTAAAATACGTTTTTAAGACGTTCAAAAACCGCGACACATGAGGAGCGCACACGGAAGCCTTCCCTATAGCTTTTCGGCGCGAGTCTATGCTTTCAAACAAGCTGTTCACTTTTTTAGGTTTTAAAAGTTAACTCAGTGATCAAATTATACCCAAGTAAGTACCAGATTTCAGGGGTGTTTAGAGTTTTATCTAATTTTGCCAATTGTCGTCCCTCGCTTCTTGATGTTCCATATTTGGCTCTAGTTTGCTTGAGGACCCCTGCAGAGTCCTGGTCAGGTGATCAGTTAAGCCACTCAGAGCTCGAGATTCTTCCGCTGACCTCAAGATCTTCTGGAGCAGGCTTCGTTTCTTTCCACACCAAAGGCCTGTCGGGCAACCCTGGCGTTTTTGTGGCATCGTTTTAAAGCTCTCTTCCTCTTCCATTCCCCTTTTTTTCCCACACCAAAGACCCGTCGGGCAACCCTGGCGTTTTTGTGGCATCGCTTTAAAGCTCTCTTCCTCTTCCATTCCCCTTTTTTTCCCACACCAAAGACCCGTCGGGCAACCCTGACGTTTTTGTGGCATTACTTTAAAGCTCTCTTCCTCTTCCATTCCCCTTTTTCTTCCACACCAAAGACCTGTGGGACATTGGCGTCTAAACCTGCTAGCAAGCGGCCTTTTGGCATCATTTTCTTTATTTCCTTTCACTGTCGCCAAGTTTGCCGTAGTTATGGCGCACACCAGAAGAGCAATTGGTGCTAGTCTGATTGACACAGCCATGGTCTGAAAAAAGTTAACAGAACTTTATAAGTTTGTTTTAAGGTTTTAAGATGTAAGATGCATTACTCTATCAGTCTTTATGCTGAAAGTCTTTCCAAAGAAGTAGTAACACTATGCTATTCCTTCCAGTAAGAAAACGGACAAGAAAGTACTTAGTTATTTAATTTGTAAAGTTGAACTGATTTAATTCAAACAAAATATGAAACAGCAAACAAAGAAAAAGACTTGCCATTGTTTCAGTGAAGGTTTTCGGCAGTTCTGGTTTCAAGTCGAAATCGATTTTTTTTAATATACTTTTTAACCAAGTACCATTTTACACGTTTTATTGAACTGGAAATCATTTCTAAATTGATACCTTTGGTGACTTTTACGACAATTCCTTTTAAAGTACCAGATTTCAGTTTCATTTTGCTGACAGATCAGTGATGAAATAGTAGTTTCAAATATCGATTCCGATTTATGACGGATAGACAAGAAAGGTATAAATTTCTTGTTTGAGTTTGACTTTCTGAGAGACATTAGAAAATGGTACCAATTTCCGTTTTCCGTTTGTGCTCGTAAAGATAGCAAAATTTGTTTTTCATATCTTTGTTAGAGTGTTTAGGTAGAAATTATTTCAATATATTATTAGCCGAAAAAATCTTTGAAAGTAAATGCACTTGTACTGCAAATTCATTGAAGTAACCTTTTTCTCAGTTTGAATAAAAACTCTCTTATCCAAACAAGTTCAGCTAGGTAATGAGTGTGGGAGTTGAAAAGATTAAAGTTTTGTTGTTTTAAGTACTTTTCATGCTTGCATGAGAGACACACAGCCCCCGTCTATAAGTATTTGTCCAATATATTCACACCAAGGAACGCCCATTAGTTTCACGCGCATTTTTTTTATAAGACTGAACAGCTTTATTAGAACAACGAGGCTCAGAACAAACTGAGGCTCGGGACTCGATTGACCAATTTTTTTTTTGCTTTACGAAAAATGATTCGCAATTTTTTTTTCTTTTAATAATTATCATTGACTCAAATTTAATCGCTGCCTGAAGGTTGTTCCTTAAAACCGTTGTAAACATGAAAACAGCATAATGTATCTTCATAGGGAACTAGAATACACCCGTCAAGCAATCCGTTGTTGCAGTACCTTAGACTTTTTTCAATTTAAACCAAACATAGAAATAAGAATAATTTAAGAACAATTTGAGGCTCAACTCTTCAAAAAATTAAGAACAATGAGCCTCGACCAAATTTACTGGTTCTGCGTGTAATCACTTTGCGTTGCGGCTGTTCCCAACAAAATCCATAAATCTTAAGTTACAAGTAGACGTCTCCAAAAACATTTCATTGATGAATGAAGTAATCACGAGATTTTTGAGCATTTTATGTCAAGATTTTGTTACCGCCATAAGAATAATGTGCTTAAATCATTTAGAAAGCTATGCTGCGGTGGTGGCTGAGAGTGTTCTTTTGGTTATTGTTTCTATTTTGCTGCAAACAGCTCCAGGCGACTCTTTTTTAAAGCGCATTTTGTAGCTTGGTACCATTTTAACGTTTCTGCTTCCATACACTGCGCGTTTTTAATTTGAAAAACAAAAAGGCAAAATAAGAGGTTTGTGAAAGAGAAGCAATACCGTAACTAGTTCGACAAACATCCGCCGTTTGAGCAAGAACAAAGAGTGACATACTTCCGATGAACAGCCTAACCCGGCCTGATAGGCGAACAGTAAATAACGAAGTGCTTTAATCAAATCACTGCCTTTTGTTAATTACCTTCTAAATAGCAACTTAAACAAGACTTTTCATTTTGTTGCTACTTTTGTCTTTATAACAGCTCTATTACGTTTTTTCCAAAACAAAAAGAACAGTATATAGCGATTTTGTGTGAAAAACAGGAAGAATTGGAAAATTCTAGAAAAATCTATCAAACACATGCGAAAGGTGATACAACTCGAGTTTCAGAAATTCAAGTGGATTTTTTAACAACCTATATTTCATTTCCAAAGCATTTAAATAAAAAAATTGTGCCTTTTGTTAAAAGAATAAAACTTTTTCAATGCAATTTTGCCTTAAAAAATATAACGTTTTTAATAGTCTTATCACTTTCTTTATTGTTTTTACAGATAGGTGTTTTATAAAAGGAATTTCTAAAAAATCTGGCTTCTTTGTTCCGAAGCGGAAAACGTATAACTGAAGCAAAGCTAGTCAGTGTTAAACTAACGGAAAATACCCTAATTTACTGCCTGGTTTAATCAAAAAAATAAAATGAAATCGAGTATAAGTGTTGACCAAGATTATTCTAATATTCTGTATGTTTTGTGTATAATCTCTTTACGTATTAATACTTTTTCTTAAACTTTTAAATAGAATGTGTGTTAATCAAAATGTTTCTATTGTTCACGTAATCTTATCCGGCGAGCTCTACTTCTCAGTTGAAGAAATTTCACCACAAAAGTAACCGGGCGTTTCTCTAAAACGGCCGTGAAAGGGAACTTCCCGATAAAAAATCAAAATGCCCAAAACAGTGACTTGTTGGTTGCAAAGCTTTCGTTCAAGGTTAGTCAGGAAAACCGGGAGCAGGGTTTTGCTATGACAACTTTTTTCCAGAGTGTTTAGTCAGTATGAAGGATTGCAAACGAACTGCATCTGTGAAAAGGTATAACGTAGGCATAGTATATTAAAATAGCCTTCATTGCGATACGACCCATTAAGTTTTTTCCCCACGGAAGAAGATTTTGATTTCCATTATAAATTTGAAGTGCAAGTGAAAAAATAATTTGGAAAACCCAAAAAGATCTGAATAGGGAAGTCACTAGTGTCCTAACGAAGGATTTGTTTTAGCTAGCAAAATGATAAAAATGGAAAGACAACTTACCTTGCTGGACTATACTTAAACAATGCAGCGCAGTTGAAGAACTTTTAGCTCTTTAAGGTTTGTTAACGCCAATGCAAGGGCAATTCGAGTAATTTGGCGTCAATGTTATCGCCCGATCTTAACAGTCGAAAAACCACTTGAAAGTGAAGCAGGAACTGTGACAGAATGGTTTTATGCACTCGACTTGGGTGATTTACATCTCCGCGGAAACATGGGCAGCCTTTCAATTTCCCCTGTTTGTTTAATCTTCATTATATGAATCTTGAATTTGGTACAATTGGCCACTTGAGTTTTGACATGTTCTGTACGTATAATTTCTCTCCACAACAAAGCCCGTTGTGGACTGACGTGGCTCAAGCTTAGTTGAACGACTCATTTCTCGTCATGGCTCGAGTGCGTGGGTGACACAACGAAATTTGCCACTATTCGACAAAGGAAATTGTCCGGAAGAAACCACGGCACACTTCCATTTTGCAAATTTTAAAATATATTTTCTTAATATGATTGTATTAGCTTTGAATAATGTGAGTTCTGTTTTTAATTACCAAAATGGCAGATGTTGGCTTGCCTGTGAAATGGCCGGTTGTGAAGTGTCATTCACTACGCTTAATGAGACACGTTTCGTAACGTCCTAATAGGTTCACTCAATTATAATCTTATTTAAATCGCTGAAATGATACAACAGGTACACTCCTAAAATAAATATCATTTGTCAAACTAATCTCCTTATTAATAGTAAATTGTTCATTCCTAAATAGGAACTCGTGCCATAGCCGTTCGTTTTCAAGCCCTTGAACATATCCCACGAAAACACTCAATGTTTTATTTCACTATTTTTAAGACCGAATGATCCACCAAAACGTTAAAGTTTTAAAACAAGGAATGTTACATTGAGTAACTGAGACAATACTGTATTCAGTAACAGTTCCGTTTGTTTAGCATTTTACTTTAATCGGAGATAGCCGGTGTTACTTCGGCGGGCCGGCCGCGTGCCAAACCAGCAATAATAGTGTTGCACCTGTTTTGCTGTTGAAGTGTGGAATCATTGTTTCCTGACCAAACGATTCGAAATCAAAACAAATCTTCTCTGTGTTTCGCTGTTACCTACTGAGTTCTTAAACTTTCTGAACCAAAACATCGCTGTAACGCGTGGCAGTGGTGCAAGAAGGTTTATTAAAAATATGTTTTCTTGAAGTCCTGTGCAAAGCTGAATAGAATAGCCTTCCGTAAATAAGAATCGACGCGAGAACTAAACTTCCTTTGGTCACGAAAGTGAAGCACAGTTGCTCTCGTGCATCAGTAAAAGTAAGGACTCGGCGTTTTTTGCGTACTTCCCTTTTAAAAGCATTTTACGTTTAAACAAGTATCACAAAAGAAAAATATAGAATGCAAAACGAGGCAAAGGATTATACAGATACATTGGCTACACCCTTAAGTGGACACTTAAATTTTTTACCAAGCTATCAAAAGCACCGGTTCTTGGAATGGCTGAAAAGATTGCAATACTGAAAAGGCTGACTTAAACACTTAGGTAATACTTTGTGTCTCAGAGCTTTTTTTTGTGATACTGAAATTAAGTCTATAACTTCAGAAACACAAAACATTGTCCCAAAGACCCTTGTCAAATAACTAGATTTTTTTGTTTTACCACGCGTAAACCTAGGCGTCGTTTTTTCGTGCTTAGTACAACTATTTTCCATCGCTGTCTTATTAAGGCCATATTAAACGATAAATATAAGTTTAAACTGTATAGCCCTGTCAATTTTAACTCAGTTAAATATATTTTTGTTGTTAGATAAAACCTTAAAACTCAAGTAATCCTTTGTGCAAACGAAGATGGCAGCTCAAGTCAAGTATCGCTTTTTTAGTTTTCAACTTAGTTTAATAACTAATTTAAGAAAAAGTGATAAAATTGAGTTGTTAAAACAAAATATTGATAATGTTTTACTGACCACATATAATATTATAATCTCACTCTTAGTTCTTTCAGACTTATATACAAGACTAGCTACTTCAAAAGCAGATTTCGGCGTGAATTTGCATTGTTTCACGACTGCTTTGTTTAGCGGCGCGTCCGCTTTTGGCAGAGTCTAATTATATTGAATAGATATAATTTTTAAAAAATTGCTCTTTATTTGTTTTACACTTCGCATTTGCTTGTAAAGGTTTTGTTCAATGAAAAATCTACTCCGTGGACGCTTTGACTTAACAAGCCGTGTTTTATGTGTCATCACTGCCGTCCTTCTTGTTTCTGCACATATAAAAGTTTGGCTTCAAACTGATTTAGCTATACACTACACAGAATAGACAAAACGAAGTCTTTTAAAATTTCTTATTAATATTAGTTGGGTTATGTAGTATTTGTAGGTTCTCTTATAAAGGATCAAGAATTCGTGCATGGCTTTATAAATCAAACAGGGCTTTTTTTCGATTTGAGCGGACCTGTCATTTTGAACTCTTTTCGAATCAAAGAGCTGTCAAAATATAAGTTGTTCTTCAGTTTTTCTCTGTGTTAAGATTCACAGAGCCTGCACTGAGTATAATGCCATGCATGTGCGTCAAACATTGCCATCTTAATTGTAACTGTGTGATCCGAGTTGATTTCACACCACGCCTACTTTTTGTTGTATTAATTAACAAAAACGCTAGTCGGTTCTGCTGAGTTGCATGGCGTCTTTAAGCGAGACACAACTACGAACATGCAATGTTTAAAAAGATGTGACGGGCGACGTGAAATGACACTACAAAGAGGGGCAAGCGTTGCATGGTAGTTAATTTATTATTCAGTCACTCAGTCAAAGTTATCTCTTTCAACAACTTGAGTGCGCACAACTGACAGTATAAAGTTATGCAATATAGTTAACGTGTCTCTGTGTTATCTGCTTTATGCTAAACGATATCCAACAGATCCAGAAAGAAATCAATAACAGAGAAATTTCCATGTTTTGCTGTTGATAAAGTTTTAAAAGTGTCTATGCTTAGGCTTTATGCGCAACCAAGCGCGAAGAAGTTATGTAAAAAAAGTAGAATTCACAATGACCCAGACTCTACTGACACAACCCAAATCCTTTGTTATACGAAAAGGAATTTTATCTCTTTTTTTCCTGAGCGCCCGGGACACTCTGATTACATATTCGAACTTGGACATGCGCACAACCCATAGGCATTGTCCTTGGCCGGCTCGACGGTAATAATGAGACAGCCAACTTTCAGTTCGTAACTACACGCTTTTTTCAAAAAAAACAACTTTATAAGAACAACGAAGCTCAGAATGGCCAAATTTAAGAACAATTCAAGAACAAGCTGAGGCTCGGGGCTCGATTGAGCAATTTTGTTTTAGCTTTTCAAAAAATGATTCCCAATTTTTCGCAGAAATTGAGAGTATTTAAGCTGTAATGTCGCAAGCACAGTGGAGTTCTGAGAGAATCATCAGACGCAACTTGATTTGACCAAGGTGAGAGTTTGAATGTGAAACCAATCCTGGGATAGTCACTGGAAATCGTCTCGGGAAAATGAGTTAGGGGATGAATTGATCAAGAATACACCCGCTAAGGAATCCGTTTTCAAATACATGTATTGCAGTAGCTTAGACTTAGTTGTTGTTTTTTTCGATTTAAACCACACATAGGAATAAGAACAAATATAGAACAATTTGAAGCTCAAATCGCCAAAAAATTAAGAACAATGAGCCTCGGCCAAATTTACTAACCAATCTTATAAAAAAAGCGTGTATTCCAGTTTTCTGAGTGTGGGTTATTTTCAGCCTAACACGAACACTTTTTGACTAAAAATATA
This sequence comes from Hydrozoanthus tunicans, assembly GCA_026413305.1. Lineage (NCBI taxonomy): Eukaryota > Metazoa > Cnidaria > Anthozoa > Zoantharia > Hydrozoanthidae > Hydrozoanthus > Hydrozoanthus tunicans. The sequence goes on along the minus strand of JAOBAT010078785.1, from coordinate 3,234 downwards.
TCAATATGTACACCATAAAACTCTTTTTAAATATCTTTAGTAGCTAGAAACTTCGGAAAATCCGCCCGCGCACCCACATCATATTTGCAGATATAGCACACTTGGCGGTTTGAAGTACGTATCAGTGGTTTTACTAAAATCGCTTTTTCGTTCTCCTGAGCCGCGCATTGTTACGATGCTGGATTAAGAACCGGGTTCATGTCGTTTAGATGTAGTCTTTCTTTAAGAATCAATCTAAGTTGTTATCCCCGATCCCCTCCCCCCTCCCTCCGTTCCCGTTTCCGTCTCGTTATCTAAAGATGGATATTACGTTCATAGCTGTTGACACATGAGCAACACCGTTTACAAAAGTATCCAAGAAGCTTAGTTTAAAAAAAAAACATGTGGAATTACAGATTTTCCGATCGTAACAGAAAAACGAAGGAATATCATTACGTCCCGCGCTAACTTTGAAGGAAAAGTAACAACAAACACTAACATTTTCAAATCAGCAGAAACTCTCATCGAATATTTATGGTTTTATGATCAAAATAAGCGAACAAATACATCTTTAATTGTCGATAGCAGACACGAAACCCAACTCGAGCGGATGACATGCAAAAATTTCTAGTCAAACTATGGGGCCTGCTCTCCACGTAACATTATTTAAATTCATCAATATTTGTGCGAATTAAAGATGAGTTTTTAAGCTCAGTTCAGATCATAAAACCGTAAAAATTCGATAAGAGTTTCTGTTGATTTGAAAATATTAGTGTTTGTTGTTATTTTTCCTTGAAAGTTGATAAACAACTGCTTACCTGTCGGTTGGTTTTAGGAGAGACCTTAACATATTGTTCACAGAAACACAAGCTTGGTAATTCCCCTACTTCTTAAGTATCTTTTGAAAACCTGAAAAGCACAGAAGTCAGGCCGGACACACTCCGCACTTTGAACCTATGTATAGCCTGCGTAGCAAGCGTTTCCGTTGAGTTTTTGGGAGATTTTTTTTTTTGGCCGCGCGAAAATTGGGGCGGGAGAAAAAAAACGAAAGGAACTTCTTTTGGTTTTTTCTCTTGCCCCGATTTTCGCGCAGCCAAAAGAGAAAATCTCGCCAAAACTCCACTGAAACGCTTCTTACGCAGGCTTACCTATGCACTACTTTAAGTAGTTCAACATTGATACACGAATGTGTGTGAATCGGAAGGGAAGATTACAAGTCATGCAAAAAGACGAAAATTTTCTGATCTTCGAATTTTCGCAAAATTTGGTACCAAAGTTGTTGAAACCTGGAGTCTCTCGGGTCAAATCAAAACCTTCAGTTGGGTACATATAATACGGCATATACGAAGTTAGTGCCAAAAATCACTCATAATTCGAACCCAGTCCTTCTGTGCCAATATTCATGTCCCATTTCGTTTTGAGCCCAGGAAGTCGGGATTGTGGACTGTTTGTAAACTAGCTTTCTGGAAAATTCATGCTTTAAATGGAGGATACACAGGGGAAAGTTGAAATGGAGGATACACTGAATAAGTTTGTCGAAGAAACTGGTTCGGAACGGGGGCTTGCAAGTGATCTATTACAGAACGCTCAATGGGACTATGACACTGCTTTGAAGTCCTTTCAGTCTATGACCTTAGGGAGTGCCGAAAACTCTCCTACTACGACAGTCGTAAAAGCTCGATTTTCAAGTGCTAAAAGTGGAAAACTTAGAGGAATTTCTGTGGTTAATTCGGATATTGTCTTTGAGGCAAGGAGTAAAGTAATTAAAGGCGATATTTTAGAAACAGAAGAAAGGTATGAACATTTCGAGGAAATGCCAAACTACACTTTCGTTCTACCTGATTTATCGAAATTTCCAGAGGACTTGGCAGACTTTCTAAGGCGGGATCTTATCGAGACTTCGACTCTTGTTTCCCTCGAACAAGCAGGTAAAGTTTAAGTTTGTATTTCTAAGACTTAGTTAACTGTAACTAAGAGTTCTTTCGATCGTAAACATATGCCAACGTTTCGGTCATTTGAATCGTTGTCAAATGACATTTGATCATTACTTTGCTAATGAATCTACATCATATAATATTCATCACAAGTTCAAAAAATGAATAAGCCACACTTTTAATAAGTAATCAGCGGTTTTTGTTTTTGTTTATAGCTCCGTTCCTTTAGCCTCCATCTCGTCCTTTCAAAAAATATATCGATTTTTAAGTACGAATGCTTCCGAAATCGAGCGAGGTCATTTTATTTTAGTTCCTGAGGAAGTGCTAGCCGATTCTGCGAAAACGAAATTGTTACCGAAGAAACTTGACACGTTTTTAGATTTAATTGTTTTAGAGGCATTTCAGACTCAAAGAAACTCATTGATTAACTAAGATTAGATTTAACAAAGTCAAAGAGTTATCTTTGTCTTTGAAATTTCATTAAATAAAAAAAATGTGTTTTCGAGTTTAGATGATTTTGAGAAATATACCTGGGCCCATTGTTCAAACAAAAGGGTTTGTTTTGTGTACAAAAACTGCTCAGAATTTCAAACAATACAAATATGATGACCACCAATTTCCAAGCCATTTCCGTTAGTCGGTCTTTCAAATATGATTTGAAAACTTAATTTTTGGCTAATAAGCCTCCAGTTCATAGCTTTGCCACCCCCCTCCCCTCCCCCCATACCGACATAAGATGTTGAACCTTGTTTTATAAAAAAATACATTTTATCATCGTTTTATCTGTTTCAGTTTTTGAAAAGTGCTAATTAAAATGCCAGAGTAACACAAAGTTACTTGTTGTTTCTGTCTTTGGCTATTAACAATTTTTAAGTAAGATACCTCCCCCCCCTCCCCCATCCCTCCCAGTTTTCAGTTTCAGTTTAATAGTGCCAAATAGTAGACTAATCCAGGCACACGAGACTAATCCAGGTACACGAGACTAATCCAGGTACACGAGACTAATCCAGGTACAGGAGACTAATCCAGGTACACGAGACTAATCCAGTTACACGAGACTAATCCAGGCACATGAGACTAATCCAGGTACACAAGACTAATCCAGGTACACGAGACTAATCCAGGTACACGAGACTAATCCAGGCACACGAGACTAATCCAGGTACAGGAGACTAATCCAGGCACACGAGACTAATCCAGGTACACGAGACTAATCCAGGCACACGAGACTAATCCAGGTACAGGAGACTAATCCAGGTACACGAGACTAATCCAGGTACACGAGACTAATCCAGGTACACGAGACTAATCCAGGTACACG
>JAOBAT010078774.1:0-19928 GCA_026413305.1 Hydrozoanthus tunicans | reverse complement strand
GAAGGTCCGGCACCGAGAATCGAACCCGGGCCTCCCGCACGAAAGACTGGCGCCTTACCAACTAGGCTAACCAGGCGTACACGTTTTTACTCAATGTTCACTGATCGATAAATTTGTAATTAATACTTTGTAATATCAATTGATTCACAAAATAAATAATGATATAAAGCGTTTAAAACACATCAATCAGCATTCGTGGCAGCTGGAGTGTAAGCATTGGCGTTTATTTGTTAAAGTTTGTTTTGTTATAAACCAGCATTTCCTGTGGTCTACCATGTTTATTTTATTGTTATACAGGGAAAGATTTTGCTCTTGTGGAACATATCCCCATCGTTAAACCGGGTTTCTGCCCCATACATTATACTATAACTTTTGCCGGAGAAACGAATGTTTATCGTTATACCGGGAATATCGTTAAACCGAAGATTGTTAAACCGGGATTCTCCTGTAGATAGCCGCTGTACAGCCAGCGCACGAGAATCTATAAACGACGCGTGCACGCAAGTCGCTAGGGATAGGGTCTTTGACACTAAACAGCTAGACTGCCTGTTTTAAATGAGGTGAAAACTGACTTAACGTTAATATTGTTACAGTTGCGTTTTGTCAAAAGGGTTAGACGTTTTTGCGTGAAAGATGAATAAGTGCCAATAAACGGCAATTTAGAATAAAACATATTCGTGCGGTCTTGGTTGGAGCTGATGTATACACTGTTAACATTAAGTTAGACTGATTCAACTCAGGGCTAAGTTTTTATTCCATGCTCATTTTTTATTTGCGATACAATAAATGACTTGGCTTGGAAATATGTGGTTAACATGCTTGTATCGTTTAAAATTCTTAGCAGTGTTTGCAAGCAAAGCAAACCTTTCGTGGTAAAGACAGAAGACATCAAAATTTTTGAACAACTGGGCCCTGAGGTTTAACTAAATCTTAGGGGTTATCATTAAAGTCCGAGATCATAATTTTGATACTATGTCGATACTATATCAACACTTTAACCACATTCTCATTCAAAAAGGTTCAATGCTACACTTTGCACTGAATTATACTCAAGCACAATGTTCTTATTTTTCCATTGACATACTCAATCACCATCTGCAAGCTGCAGGGGTTCATGATGACTGGATAGTATGGCTCAAGCCAGGCCTGCACAGTGAGAAGACATCCCAAATGCAGAGTAGGATGTCTGGTAGTTCATGCTCCATCTGTATCATCGTCTTGTTCAATGGCCATGCACCAAAAGAAACTGGGATATCTAGAGTACATCAATGGGGTAGGGCATCCTAAATCATGTTCCACCTGTATCGTCATCTTGTTCAATGACCGCAGAATTGGAAACTGAGATACTTAGGACATCAAAGGAAGTTGGTTATCTTCAAGTTCATGTTCCATCTGTAACATCATCTTGTTCAATGACAGTAGAATTGGAAAACAGGATACTTATGATATCAAGGGAATTTTGTTTAATGACTGCAGATGAAACTGCGATATCGATTTAGAGTACATCAAGGGGAGTGGGGCATTCCCAAGCTCAGGTTCCATCTATATCATCATCTTGTTCAACGACCGCACAACATGGTAAACTGGGGTACCTTGAGTACACCAAGGGAAGTAGGTCATCCTCAATCTCATGATGGTTGATCCATCTGTATCATCATCTTATTCAATGAACACAGAATAAGAAACTGCGATACCAAGAGTACATCTAGAGGGTGTAGGGAATCCTCAATTTTATGTTTTCATCTGTATTATCATCGATGATGACCTTTTTTAGTGACCACACCAAATAAAACTAGGATACCTTGAGTACATCATCTCCCTGTTCCACAGCATAGGATAATCATTTACCCAGAGTACTAGTGAATTTCATTTCATTTGTCATCCAAATCATCGTTTTCATTTACCACAGTATATGATACCCGAATACTAAGAGAACATTGTGAACAGCACACTAGGTCACGGCCTTGCTCCAGATCCTCCTCGGTAATCTGATACTCCCCACTACATCGACAAGGCCAAACATACCTTGCGCAGTCTGTTAGAATCAAGAAAAGTACTCATGGTCTTGAATTTGAAAATGAAAGTTAAAAATACACTAAGCTTTTGGCAAGTGAAAGTTAAAAATACACTAAGCTTTTGAACAAGGTCAAAGCAATGACCACCGCCTGGTTAGCCTAGTTGGTAAGGTGCCAGTCTATCGTGTGGGAGGTCCAGGTTCGATTCCCGGTGCCAGACCTTCACTCAGGGTCTTAAAACAACTGAGGAGAAGGTGCTGCCTTTGCTCTAACACCTGCAAACAGTTAGACCTTCGCGTCTTCTCGGATAAGGGCGTTAAACCGTAGGCCCTCGGAGTCCAGTTATTGGGCTGTAAAACCTGTTGGGTTCTCCGACTACCAAAGAGTAGTGAAGCTAAATAAATAAATGGCTGTGACCTTGTTCACAATGGTTGAGAATGGCTCTCATAGTCTCATAGTGATTTTTGATTGTGTTGTTCCATATGGGCACAAGATTAAATCTGCCACTCACAGCTGAGCGTTGGGTAGAGGGCCTGTTTACATTGTAACTATTGTTTACCTATAACATTATAACTAGTGTATCGTAACTAAAATTATATTAACTTAAATTTCACTTAAAAATTCAGGACAAAGTTTAGTTACTCGTAATTTTTAGCATAGGATGAATCTTCATCAGACAAGAAAAAAATTTAATATAATTTAAAAGGCAAACATTGTTGTCCATGCTATCATACTAGAATAGGGATCGAGAGTAACCCCCTCACAAATGCTATAACTCATTTTGATCAGGAAGCTTCATTTTATTCTTGTACCTATTGCCTTATCTAGTAATTACTTGTCTATTATGCCTCATCAATTGAGTAATGCTTTGTATATATTCAAATTTGTTATGTATGAAACTGTGACAAAGTATTCATCTTCACTTTTCAGGGTTTGTATTTAAAGACACTAAATCCAAAAAATAATTTATAAACACTTATGAGTTGTGACCGCCTTCGGATTTTTACCAAGGTTTTTTCTTTTCAGTTCTCCTTTTAAAATGATTGCTGGGTAGTACATTAAGGTTAGCATAGTTTGTTTAGCTTCATACATTAATTATCATAATTTATGTGTTAGTCCAACCTAGGTAAACAACAAACCTTCCTGATATTGCATGTCATCCAAATCAACTTCAGCATTTACAGGCCAATCTTGAGACAAAAGACAATCTAAACACACAATCAAAAGTTTCAAAGTTATTTGATCACAAAATTATTTTTTGGGTCTATTGCTAGACAAATCATTTTTTGAAAACTTCCGACTCGTCTGGGTACTGTATTTACCAATTCTGTTATATTAGCAATTAATAAAACTTTAATCACTATAATTTAATAAGCTCGACAAAAACAAAACAAAATCTGCTGTTTATAATGAACTGAAACCGCCAGCAAACAACTAATACATGAAATATGGAAGTTCGGCAATTACGATGAATGACTACATATATAATCACGGGTACAGTGTTGCAAACAAACTGCACTAAAAGTTAAAACCATATCAAACACAAAACTACTTTTTATGAAATCTTTTCGATGCGTCCGCGAGTTTCTCCGACAAAGAGGCAACGTTCAAAAGGTCAACTTTTTTAATAGGTTGAACATCATAAACGTACTACGTAGCTTTAGAAGCTAAGATTCATAACAGGTTATTCTACCTCGAAGTCCTTTGTCGTACTGTTTTCTTTTTTCAGTATCACTGAGAACTTCCCAGGCTTTATCAATTGCCAGGTACTTTGTCATTATTTCTTCTTTATTGCCCTCTGACTCCTGCTTGGCCCCATATTTGTCAGGGTGATACTGTGCCGCAGAAAAAATGGTAAATATTAAATATAAATAAATATTAAAAGTAATTCATTGATCATCAAATATTAAATGCTATTCATGGACCATCAGTAAGTTATTTCGCCACTCAAATCATTACTTTACCTGACGTACTAACTGTTGGTACTTCTTCCTTATTTCCAAGTGTGATGCATTTGAAGAAACTCCAAGAACCTCATACAGACTAAGTTGCTTTTCTGCCATCGAAACAGCTATACTCATGTATAAAAGCGACGTACTTTGTGTATGAGTAGGTTTTGAGTTTTCTAAGCTCAGTTGCTGATTGGCTCAGCACGTGGCCCTGGGCCAATCAAAATGAAGATTGTGTAAAGTACAAGAGGAATGCGTGGTTACCATGAAAAGTCCTCCGCGCTTCTAGTCTAAGCAAAAGCAGGAATGGCGTCTGCTGCGGCAAGAAGGCTGTCGATTCTCTCAGCGAGACAGACAAAGAATCTGTTTATAAGCCTAGGAATAACAAGAGAGGTAGGATACTAGAAATCTCAAGTAATTTTGAAGTATTTTGTGGTAAATACTAAAGAATATGATTCATTTTGTGCGACTCTCTACAGACCTCGTGTGCAAAAAAGCTTTTCGTAGTTTCTGTAATCGATCGAAGCTTTTCGATCTATAATTATAACTAAGCGTTACTAGCTGGCTACATCACAAAGATAATTTTGGAGGCGTGTAAAAGTGGTTTAAATTCGGTCGAATACCATTGGGTTTGAAAAAAGGAATAGAATTAAGCAGGCAGACACATGTACAGTCGGTGAGTCACGGCAACTGCTTGTAAAATAAAATATGTTGTCACTGAAAAATTGTTGAAGGGTTGAACTCTTAGAACATGCTTAGTCTTTTGCTACATTTTTAAAGGTTTTAATTTTATTGTCTCGAGATTTTGCTGCCTCACTTTTGTTTTTGAAAGTTCTTTGGTATAAAGAAATAAGCAAGAAATTGATAGCCACACTGTACATAACTACTGCTAAATTTTCAAGATGGCGGTAATAACATTCTGAAAGAAAAGAACAAACTGAGACTCAATATTGAAGGGTAATTGTCACTAGTTACTGTTATTTTAGTAACATTATGATAAGCTTAAACAAAGTGGCTGTTGCAGTTGTTTTTAACTGTCTTAAATAACACAAGAAATCATAATCTTTGGGAATAGAGACTATTCTAATTTTACTTAAAGTCTAAAAGCAATCTAGATTTTTGATAAAACATATGCTTTGTATGATCGCCTTTCCATGTTTGTGCATACAGTAAACTTGCCATTCTTGTCCCACTTAGCAGATCGCCCTCCCTCAAGGTCCTCAAAAGATTGAATGAGCGATAGTTTTCAGTTTTCTAAATACAGTTGGAATAGTCTTTATTCCTAACGATTACGACATCTCCCTTTTTTTAAGAAATTTGAAAGTTACTATCGCTCATTTAGTCTTTTCAAGGCCTTGATTGAGCAGGATTACTGCTAAGTGTGACAAGAATGGTGAGTTTATAGTCTGCACAGACAAGGAAAGACAACCTTAAAAAAATTTATATCAAAACAAGACGGCTTTTTAATTCTAAATACAGTCAGAAAAGTCTTTATTCCCAAAGATTATGGTTTTTCACATTATTTAAGAAATTTAAAAACTGCCACTCATTCAGTCTTTTGAAGACCTTGAGCGGCTGTCGCTCATATAGCCACTTTGTTTTAGTAAGTTAATGTTGAATTTCATTTTGTTAGAATCAGTTGACCATTGTCTCTTACAACCGTTTATTAACTGTATTTTTGTAACTTCAAAGGTTCCTGTTACATGCTGTGCCAGTGTATCCCAGTCCAGACATTTCCACATTGAACCAGTAGCAAACCATTTCCAAACTCCAAGGTAGGTAAAAAATTTTATATTAAGGGCCAAGGCATTAAGGTTTGCTCAGTCCTTAGGTTGATAAAAACGCTCAACTGTGTTATTGTCAAGCCTTAATTTATACCCAAACATAACAAGTTTCATAATTTTTTTTGTGGATTCTCCTTACCAAAGCCATACTTATAGATGTATCAACTATTTTAGAAGAATTTTGTTTATTTGCGATGCTCTTCTTTGTTTTATTAACATCCATTTTCTCAAGTGTTATCATTGAATTCCTTGTATTGTTTGGTTTTACTCACTCCCTAGAGATGCCAAAGACAAAAGAGGAAATGGCCATGTTTGTGCCATAAACAAAAGAAATCATTAAAGTTCTTTTGTTCAAGCGTGCTAACATAGCTGTTTTGATGTCAGGTGAAACCAGGCAATTGCATGTTTTGTAAAATTTTGTTGGTGAACTTCTGGAGGCTAGAAGAGAACTTTAAAATACTACTGAAGCCAAATGATCAAACTAGTTTAAATATCTAAAAATAAAGTTTGAAACATATATTTCTGGCTTAGATACTAATTGTTCAGACAAAATGTCTGTTTCAGTGCCAAAGCTGTGAAAAATTTTGAGCTCATGATATATGTGTGATGTCACATGTTTATAAGAGTGAGAGATCAATCTCACTTTCCTGGTTAAATTTATATGATCATGGTGAAGTTTGTGAGGCTGGCGGCCCAGTAGTTTACTGTAAACACTGGTATAGAGCAGCTTCATAGAGAAGCAGCATAAATCATTGTCTTTAAATGTTTTGAATGTTATTCCCATTGAATATGCACACTTTTTTGATTTAGCTTATTTTGAGGATTTGAAATTAGCATGTAAGCTCTTGATTGGTAGCAAAATTCTGCACAGAATTCATGAAAAACAATTATATAGGTTAAGTTTAATAGCAAAAAGAAAGCCAGGCATATTTAGAAATTAAAAGGTGAGTAAAATTTGGAAATTCAAAAGTGAACAGGTCTGTTATCAGGTAATGCTTAAAATAGAGCTATAAGAATACAAAATGACAAAATGGTTTTAGTACCGTATATACTCGTATACAAGTCCAATTTTTTGAATGTGAAAATGGGCTCAAAAAATCGACCTCGACTTATATTCGGGAGAACACAAGACATACCTTCTGAATCACCAAAAACTGCCAAAATTCACTGCAATAAGCCAAGTTATGGAGTTAAGTAAATAATTCGGATGATAAATCCCCAAGGTAGATTTATTTTGAATTAAGCTGTACTGTGAAACAATCGTCAAGTCACGCACTGTTGGCACGATAAGTTTATTATTGTTTGAATGCATGAATCTATGATTATGAACTGCCATAACATTTGAAGCGATAAACTCGAACCTTCCCGTAAATCTTTCCCCACACACTTCTGTCATTAAATTTTATGTTCCACTGCCTTAATATTCCTTTTTTGGTCCAAAGAGTGCTGATGCAAATGAATTAGTATTTACAAGCGAACTCACATTTCCTGTACGACTCGATGGACTGATCAAATTCTCTCACCAGCGAGTTTGATTTATCATTTATTTAACTTCCTTCTGACCACATTCTGACATTTATTTCCATAACCAGACATCAGAATATTGTCTGGTCCTTTTAAAAACCATTTTGTTTGATCATAAATCAAAATAACAAGTCAGAAAGTCGATTGTAATTTTGGTTTTACAAGAGTTTTTCAAGTTGCATGCCGTGCTAGAAAATCACATGGCAAGCATCAGGTGAGAAACGTGACACAACACAGAAAGCTCTGATTGGCCCAAGTTTTGATCAATACAAAGTTAGTAGAGGTCAAAAATTATTTTAGTCGCAGCAGAGAAAACAGGCGAAAATTGAATTTGAAAAATTTTGCTCCAAATATATCAAGTTATATGTTTCCTCAGACGTTGCGAAAAATGAAAAAAGCGAACAAGTTTCCTCAGACGTTCGAGTATGGGATTTTCAATCTGCATGTTGAGTATAAATAAAATGATTTACTGTAACTGGTAAGGCTAAGTGTCTAACTTCTCGATTAGTTTTCTTAGCTTGCATTACATGTAGAAGAATATTGTCGAAGGTGAAATGAATGAAATATTCTGCGAGTTGCAAGTGGTCAAGTTTGCGTCTGACAACTCCAACAATCCGGAAGTTTGGCACCGACGAAAAAAACAAACAAACAGCTTCTTTAGGAGCCACCAAATATAAGAAAAGAAATGACCACTACTTCATAGTTTTGAACTTAGCTTTAGAGTTAAGTAAATACAGATATCGGGGCTATTTTTTTTGTTTTGAACTTAGTTTTAGAGTTTAGTAAATACGGATATCGGGGCTATTTATTTGTTTTCAAAATTTATTGCTCTAACTTTATCCTTGAATTCCAGATTGTCTGTTTATTTTATTTAACTGATGAAAACTAAAAAAACAAACTTTTTCTAAAAAAGTTGTATTTTTGGCTTCAAAAATAGGGTTAGACTTATACACGCGCTCGACTTGTATACGAGTATATACGGTAGCACTTAAAAGATAACACCATTGTAGATTGAGAACATAGAATTATCTGTCTTCATTACAAAGTTACATACATCTGATCAGTAAAGATTTTTAGTTAAAAATATTATTTCTATTGGTGTAATATATAATATTTAATTTAGTTAGTTTTTTTATCCTAAATTTTAAGTAATTTAATTACTCAGCAGTAAGTACATTAATTTTATTACTTGGTACCTATTATTTTATTGAAGGCCTTTCTGTGTTATTGCAATACAGCATTGACCTTATTTTGAAGGCTTGTTGTGACAAGATGATTGTTATTTAACCCTTTTAGTCCCAGCCAGTTTAACAAATTCTAACTTCTCCTTACATAACTCATAAAATATAAGGCATTAAGTAATGAGAAAATAGAAATTGATCAAGCATAGCAAACTATTGAGGATGAAAGTCAAAATTCTCCTAAACTGGTAACAGGAAAAGTATGGGTTCTAGTAGGGAGAATTTAGTAATACGTCGTTTGATGTATTTGGGACTGAAAGGGTTAAAATGTCTTATTGACTTATAAGATGTTACTAGCCAGGGTCTGTAAGTGCAACTTACTGGTTCATATGCCAATGTAGCCAAAATTGAGTGTTGGCAACCAGAATTATAAAACTGGTTGCTATCCAGCAACTAACCATTTGTCTCCTCCGAATTTGAATGACCAAGGTAAAAGGCTTTTTGTGGAAGAAAACAGAAAGCTCCCATCGACAGTTGTACAAAACAAAGCAATGATTATTTACTGGCTAATTAAAATTAAGGTGCCAGAGAAATTGGCAAACACTTTCGTTTGGCAACCAAACCCTTCCATCTGGCGACCAATATTTTTAGGTAAGTCCCCAGATGGCTCCCTAAGGAAAAAATTATTTTTGGATCCTGCAAGCTTGATATTTTTTTGTCACTGAATACTTATAACAAATGTGCCTTCCTGTTTTAGGCTGAAAAACAACTCGCTTACCAAAAGAAGTTGTAAGTACAATTCTCAAATGTGATTTGGTTTATTTCTTTTCATCTTATCTCTAAAAGTATTTATCTCTAGAATAACAGTGCACAAACATCATTTGCTATCTAGTGGTTGTTGCCTATTATAATTGTTGGACACTCTTGTTAAACTGTTATGTTTATTTTCAGATGAGCACTTTCACATCAATGGAGTCCCATATTCCACCCAAACAACTGAAAAGGTATATTGTGCATTAAATTTAATAATCATCTGAAATTAGTATTAACAAAAACAAAGTGTGGGGAAAATTCATGGTTTTAAGAACTCGCCAACCTAAAAAATTGAAACAAAATGCAAAAGTTAAATGTAATAAATGCTTGTGAGTGTTAAGATGGTAATTATTATTGATCTGGTTGGAGTAATTTAAAAGTAACTGAAGTCAGGGAATAGGAGGTTTCTCCCCTCACTTCCTGCAGTGATGGGGTATAGAGTGTTTAAAACTCTTTAGTATATCTAAACTGATAAGGACTTTCGAGGAATAGTATGTCTTTTCTTATCAAAAATGGCAAAATAAGTTGAAGACCTCATTCAAGCAAAAAATGCAGGATGTAGTTTTCTAAAAGTTAGTGCTAGAAAATAACTTGTTTGTAAACTTCATTCTATTTCTTATTGTTGTTATAGGGAACCCAGATCTCTGATGATGTACTGTACTCACTGGTGACGGTAAAAGTCAAAGGCAGCGACCAAACAGTTCTCGACAGCTATGTGCAGTTTGTAACAAGAGCAGCAAAAGTCCTTGATTTGGATATTTCAGGAAGGTTTGATCTTGTTATTTTGAAATTGCCAACCCCCTCCTCCTAAGTCTGACATAGATGATAGGAAGCGGTAAGGAGTGTTAGTTCCACGTTCAACTTGATACTAACTTTTTAAAGTTCTTGAACAACTTCAAAGCTATTAATGATTTTTAACTTCTAGTTTAGTGTTTTTAAAAGTAAGTTAACGTTCTGAGTAAGAACTAGAGAGGTTAACCACATTAGAATGCAGAAAGGTGCTAATTGCATTATTATTATATTTAAAACTGTTGATCTGATTGGCTAAATTATAAAAATGGACAATATCTTGATAGGTAAGCTGGTGTTCTTCTCTCTAGTCCTCTAACTCATTCCTTTCTTAATAAAACATTTCTGTTTTTAAATTTAAGAAAAATTCTGTGTGGGGAACATTGAAAATGAAAAGGTTTTCTTTGCTTTTGTTTTGGAGTTCTATGATTGGCTTAGATATTATGCACAAAAGAAACATTACTTTAAAATAGAATGCTTTTACTTTAAAACTGTGTTTTATACTGGTCGATGTATTCTCAGTGTGAAATATTTAAAAACATTCTGGTATGAGGAAAGCGGAATGCTGCAGAACAATGGAAGGTTTCTTCACGGACCAATACTTAATACAGTTTAAAAGCAGTTAATAATATTATTGTATTGTATATAACAATGTTCTTATGTTGGGGATCAAAGGTAGTGTGATCATTAAAAAGAAATATCTTTTTTTTCTTAAATCCTAAAGCTGGCATTTACCAAGGAGAAAAGCCAGGAATAGGTTTTAAGGAACCCAATTTTTTATACACTGATTAATAATGTATGAGTCCTATATTTACAAAGCTTTTGATTATAGAAGTTATTGAGTTAATTGAATTTATCTGTGTTTTTATTTGAGCTAGCTAGTGAAATTAAGTTAAGCTTGTGTTTCAAATTGGGTTGGGGTTGATATAAATAAGACTCACTTTGTCTGATTTAACTTATGAGTAATCTGTTTCAAACTGGCAGATTGCCTTTGTATTAACAACCATAAAAAATTCTAGCTCAGTGTCATAATGTTATGATTAAAAGTTCCAAATCAGTTGACTCATTATTTCTGAATTAATCAGGACCTTGAAAATTTTATGATTTAATTTCCGAATGTAGATCAGCATGAACTATGTCTGAATCTTGATTGATAACAGACCTGTTCACTTTTGAATTTCCAAATTTTACTCACCTTTTAATTTCTAAATATGCCTGGCTTTCTTTTTGCTATTAAACTTAACCTATATAATTTTTTTTCATGAATTCTGTGCAGAATTTTGCTACCAATCAAGACAGAAAGGCACACTCTCCTGAAGTCTCCACACATTTATAAGAAGCACAGAGTTCAGTATGAAATAAGAACCTATGGTCGAATGTTACAGGTAAAGTTTTTGCCATTTATTATGATGTTGGTTACTATTGTTGATGATGAGAGATAATACTGATGATGTTAGAGACAGTAATGACAGCCCAGGCCTTATCTTTTTTTAATCTTCTTTTTCCAGCCATTCGACACCAACTCCACACTTCACTCTACAAACAACTGCATTTAGCTGGAAAATGTATTAGAAAAAAAATAACCAGGAACAAAAATATCATATAAAAAAAAATGATTACAGTAACCCTAGTGTTGTGGTCTGCAAGCTGTATCTGAGTAAATCTCTGACTGAACAATTTATTAGAGCCACTTGTACCTACTTACTAATAGGATCTTTCCACTGCTGTCACCGTTTATTTATTTGTAAAACTTTTTTGATTGATTTAATATTATCTAAAAACGCAGCTTTTCAACCAACAGTTAAGACGATTGACTGGCCAGACATCAGATGTGTTCCTGGAATATATTCAGCGTAACCTGCCAGAAGGAGTCAGCATGAGTGTGGAACATACAGCTCTGGAAGAGATGCCGAGTTATCTTGAAATACCACCACAAGCCAAAGCTTTTCTAGCACAGCAGAGAAGTGCAGCAGCTTCAACAAACTTTGTTTCAGCAACACCTCAGTGAATCAATCCTGTACTTTTAAGTAGAGACCCATGGCAGGTCTAGCAAAGACTGGGATTGAGAGGCAGTAACCCTTCCAAATTTCTGGGTATTGGGAACCATAGACCTTCCCAAATGTCCAGGGAGTGGAAACCAGTTGCTTTCTCAAAAATCTAGATCCAGTGATGCTCCCAAGTGTCTGGAAATTGGGGACCAGTGACCTTCCCTTCTCTTTGCTGGAGTGTAATAGTTTCATCAAGTCCTTTGGTTGAATTTTGTGACAAATAGCAATTGAGAAATATGACCAGTAAATAGAAATGTCATTTGAATTAGATTCAAAGGGGAGCAGATCCCTATTTCTTGTGGAGTCTTGTACATCTTCAATAGACTCTGATCTCCACCATTTAAATTTTTTGAGTTACCCTTTTGAGTAATATCTAGAGAAACGGACATCTCTGGTTAACCTGCTCTGCATGATTAGGAAGTTTTGTTGTTGTTTTTTTAGAATGCAAGGACAGAAAAATGGTTTATCCGCATGTGTGATAAATATCGGGCTAGTGAGCTCCATTTTTTACCAAAACTAACAAGAGGTCTGGGATTCACAATTCTTCCTTTCACTCACTCCCTGAAAACGCCAAAGACAAAAGGCGAGGCGGCCATGTTCGTTCCCTAAACAAAAGAAATCATTAACAATCTTTCGTTCAACGGCACCAACATGGCCGCTGTGACGTCAAGTGGCGGTGAAGAAAAGAGCAGCTGTTGTTAGACTTTTTGCTCAACTTGGCAGTTTAAAAACTTGCAATGAAACACATCCCCATGTTAAGTTAAATTTTGAATGGAAACATATTTTAATTAAATTGCGACTAACTTGATTTTCTTAAATTAAATTAATTGCGATACGATAAGTATCCTCCCAGTTCCTTTTCAGTATTCTTTATCCATGCAGTTTTTAACATAATTGAATTGAAGACAGAGGGATTAATGGTTAACAGAAACTAAAATTTTAAGCGATCTTTTTAGTTCGGTCGCTGTTATGTCGAACATGATAAAATACAAACAGCTACAAGTTTTAAAAATAAGTGTTCTGCCTTCGGTTTGTTTTCAGTCTTGTCTTTTCCATTTTCCGTGTGGGTTGTGCCAAGGTTTTTATGAAAAGAGGATATGTAATTCGACATTAAGAAATGTGTTTTAAAAAGTATCAACAGGATATGAATCTGTAAGATTTTGGCCTAATTTAACGCGGCCAAACTCTCAACGGCTGTTCGTTCTACCATAGTTTGCGCACTAAAGAACAGTTCAAGAACGAAATTTTTAAACAGTTGGTAATATTGGGAGGATTTTAGTACGCCAGACTACGGGAAAATTATGGAATCCGCAGAAAATTGACCGAGACTGCCAATTTATATGAAAACGCATCGAATGCCGAAACGTATAAATTTCGGGGACAATCAATCTGTCACAACAGCCAAACCACTGCACCAGCAAGCGAAAGGGTTTATGCATTTTCTAACTTTCCAACTAAACTGATCAATATAACACCTTCTGTGCCAGAGGTTTTAATTGATTCGTAGAGTGTTTGCCGGATGTTTCTGGCGTCCCGGACTGCAATAATTAGTGACTGGCATCTGCACTGACAAAAACCCGGCGCACACTCGAGAGGACCACCTCAGCAGAGAACTTCCGCCACTTCCTCTCGCGTAAGACAATTTTTGTGAGAGC
The DNA here is from genome assembly GCA_026413305.1 of Hydrozoanthus tunicans. Classification (NCBI taxonomy): domain Eukaryota; kingdom Metazoa; phylum Cnidaria; class Anthozoa; order Zoantharia; family Hydrozoanthidae; genus Hydrozoanthus; species Hydrozoanthus tunicans. The sequence continues at coordinate 6,170 of JAOBAT010078774.1, read as the reverse complement.
TTCGCCTTACGAGTTTGCGATGTAAACATCAAACACGACACTAAGATATTTGCCTCGGCACCTCGCGAGGTGAAATTCTCGGCCAAATTTGCCGCACACAAGAGTAACTGGCTGAGGTCTTTGCTAAGATGGTCCGCTCGAGCTTGTTTTTGCCGAGTTTAAAGACACGTGTTCAGAGTAATCACCTGATTTACTTGTAATAATTATGTTTCTTGATTCATCATCGTATTGAGAGGGATATCAACTGACTTAACAAACGAAAAACGTTCTAAATCTAAATTAAACAACAACCCTTTCAGCCCTAAGGCTTTTGTAAACATCTAAATTTTCCTTACAGTATTAAAACAAAAGAAAAACAAGATGGTTAGTACTGAGAATATGAAATTCGATCATCCACCAAAAACTGGAAATGAATTAAGAAATTTTCCCAAATTTCTCATAGGAATACTATGGACTTATGTTGGGAGAATTTACAAACTCATCTTTCGGCACTCTTAGGGGTTAAAGGATTAAGGCATAAAAACAAAGAAACTTCTATTTCAAAAATAAAGATTAATCAACCGTTAATCAGGTAATGGTAGATTTAAACTTTAAATTGCCCCTTTTTGAAGAAACTTCTAATTCAAAAATAAAGACTAATCAATCGTTAATCAGGTAATGGTAGATTCAAACTATAATTTCCCCCTTTTTGAAACAAAAAAAAAAATTTAAAGGCCTTCATCTTCATCTTTTAAGCCTCCCCTCCCCTCCTCCCTCTTTGAAATTAAACTTCGCGCGCCTGATTGTTGATCGGTATGTACGGACACCTCTCTTGGGTTTACTGTACACAGACGTCTTTTACCTGTGTTTTTTTTAACAATGTTAGTATTGACAAGACAGTTTTATTAAGTTTTGTAAACATTGACAACTAGGTATAATTATAGAATATGAAAATGCTGTTTTTCTTATGTATGCGGAAGATGGATGAATGAAAGAATTTGAGAGTCACGCCAAGAATATTATGTTGAATTTGTTAAGCTCCCTCTCTAAAATGCTTCCAAGCAATGACCCCCACGGGGGAGGGGGGTTAATAGAGAAATCACGGTTAATGATATTACCTGATGATATGCCGCACACACGAATCATTTTTCGAATGAAAAGTTTAACGTTTATTTAATAAGTTATGCACCTTTCGCCGTCAACCACACAAGGATGTCGTAAATGAACCAATTTGAAAACGTGCCCAAGAATGGACCTTTTTCCTTAGGTTTTGAAGGTCGAAAACGAATCTCTTAAGAACGGAAATCCTCGATTGCGCATCAGTTTGGTGTACAGAGTCTCGGATACCAACTGGGTTGTATCGGAAAACTACAAAAAAATTTAACACGGAGCAAAAATAAGCCCTTACAAGAACACTGTTCTAAGTCCCCTTTAATTTTTTTAAACCTGAAATCATGTGTATTGCTTAAACCCATAACTCCCACTGCTCCATAACTTGAGGTTCCTTTTTAATTTCGTCGGCTTCCTTTCTCTCTTCGTCAATTGCAAGCGACTCTTCTGAGCCCAAACCAGTCAAACTCATTAGTCTATCGAGTTTGGGATGTTTAAATCTTGGATGTAAATATCTGTAGTACACACACATTATAGCCAAGCCCACAAAGTAAAAGAGAAACACTACAATAAGGCCAGCTAGTTCTAGTTTGTAGTTCAAATGCTTTGTGGAGTTGAAGTACCACAGTAGAGTAAGAGTCAAGTTCTCTACAAAGGTCATTGTGTAATATTTACAAGCCCAAGTTATCGTTCGCACTCCCTCCAGAGAGAAAAAGCAAAAAATGTGGATGTAGGCAATTATTGCTCGAAAGAAATACTGCTTCAATTTGTGGCCAGGGAAAAAACTTACTTCGTGTCGTCCTAAAAGAAAAACGACTAGAACGTAGTGAATGCCAAACACTAAGAAAAACCAACCCCTGAAGGCAGACGAGAAAAACACTAGAACCAATATCCGGGATATTATCATAAACGCGCGCCACAGCCACATAGAAAGGTAACCATACCAACGGAGCCGTCCCTTGTGGCGCTTCGAGTCTCTCAAACACATGATATAGTTCACCAAAGCTCTGGAATAGGAAAAGAATGAAAAACAAATTGATATAATTGTCCATATTTCAGTAAAGCTGTCTGTTTTCAGGAGGCTCAAGCGAATCAGAACGTATAATTGGAGAACAAGTTGTGGGGCATCTTCGGTAAAAGCAAGAAACATCTGGAGCATGGCAAGATCAAGGTTGCGAGCAATGAACAGCTTGTAGTCAGACAATCTGGTGTCTTTCTTTTTCTTGATCCTATAACCTTTTTCCACTATTCTCCAGCACCTGGTAAATAAAATAGCAATGATCAATATGTAGTTGAAAACCCTTTAAAAAAGTAACAGTCGATGCTCTCGTTAGCGACCACCTCGGGAATTCGAAAAAAGTGGTCGCAACTGGAGGTGGTTACTTACGAGAATGGGCTCCCTTAAGCGACCACGCCCTAAAACAATAGAGACTGAACGCTTATACGAAAGCTTCTAGCTTATAGTGTTGTATAGTATAGTATTGTAAATACTATTTAGTAATTACTTGTCGTAGAAGGGGTTTGCGAAGTTAGGGTTCACGCATCCGCAGACATTAAAAACTTCTAATTTCTTATTCAGAATCTTTGAGTGGTCGCTTACGAAAGCTTAAAATAACAAACACAAAGACCAGGTGGCAATTAACAACTATTCCCAGAAGGGGAGGTGAATAGCGCAGGATATTCGGTGTTTGATGAGCCAATCCGGTCAGAGCGCGCGAAAAGTGCTATTCATCTGCTAGTTTAATACTAATCATGGATATTGCGAGATACGGGATCCAATCAGATTGCGCGAAAAAGGGTTCTGGTTGCTTTTGTAAATACTTATACCCAATATTGGTCGCGGTTGCCTACGGGACCGGTCGCTTACGAGAGCTTTTAATTACAGAGTTTGAGTGACAAATCAAATGGGATTTGGCAACGGCAGTCGTAACTAAAGCTGATCCATTGTAAACATAAATGGTCGCAAGGAGAGCTTCGACTGTACTTTATTCAATTATTTACAGGCCCGTACTCTGGCAGTGCTATGCGCAAGAGAAGGCGCGAGTTGCCCTTGCGCAAGTGGCGTTGATGCGAGCGAAACCTTGGGGAGTTCGGGGCCCAAGCACTTCCAATCCTGGGGAAGTTTGAAGATTTCAGGCTTTCAAGCACACCCAGGTGAAAAAGTAGGACCAAAATTCATTTAAAAGTAGGACAAAAGAAGGATTTCGAGGGGAAAAGCAGGAGAAAAGTAGGACAACTGAGGGCTTAAAAGAAGGACTAACAATGCAGCCTTTGGCACAAATTTTTGAATAAGTACTGATGAACTGCTTCTAGTCTGCCTGTGACTCATTTCACTGCTGGTATGAGTGTGACTGGACATGCCAGATGAACATTTGTTTGTCAAGAATTCATCTTTGCGACATGTGGTCCAGGTTTTAACCCTGAACACCTTAAAGGTGTGTTGTCATGTTTGGCAGTCAGTGTTCACCTTGAAGGCTTACTTCCTATTCCTGCATGATACAACCTTGCACAATTTGTTGAAATTGCGGCATATAAAAAGTAGGAAATGTAGGAAATAGTAGGAATTTCAAGACAAAAGTAGTAATACTAGGAGAAGGGTAAAAAAAGTAGGAAATAGTAGGAAAAGTAGGATCACTTGAAAGCCTGAGATTTCTTCCTTGGAATCGCTAAAAATGCATCAGATTTATGAAATCAGTTCAATATTTCAGACGATTTTTCCATCTCAACAGCTCCGCTTTGAACTATATGGTTTGGCCACTGGATTAGATTTAACTATAAGCCCCACAGCTCGATCACAATTACAGTTCTCCTCAACCAACAGGGACATTTATTCTCACTAAGAAATTTGAGAGTGTTTAGCATTGGGTCGGTCAGAGAGCAGACAATGTACGCTCTGATAACGAAGTCCTACAACAGAACTTCGCTAATCACATTCCTGTCGCAAATTGATCACGGGACTAAATGTTATTCAAAAATTTCACCGATAAAGTTAAGGTTATGAGTAAACTTTTCGGATCAATCAATGCGCACTGACTGTTCCGACCCCTACAAAATATGATGGTCATATCTACCATCCACCCCACCCTCCCACAACCCTGGGCTTAAGGCAAACACTACAGAGTTAATGAATGACTTGTTATGTGTCTCCCTACCTTTCTGCAAGCCCCAGTTGACAAAAATGAAACAAATAAATCTTTTTCCATCCTGACTCAGGTATCTGACCAGTCATTTCTTTGTCTTCAAGATACCAGAAGAGTGATACAAGATTCACCAGCACTGAAGGCACGAAGACCAGAGTCACAGTGAGCCCGCACCACCAGAAATCCTTTCTTTGGTAGTGGTCAGCAGCTACCTTCAAATCCAATGCGATGTCCCCGAAAAAAGCCAACATCCCTCCGACTGTTGCGAGTAACCCGAACCAACCACAACTTCCTCTTTTTTTCCAAATAGCAAAGTCTTCTTCCGGTATTTTCTTAGGTCGAATTTCTTTAGCTGCGGCTGCTACCATCTTTGCAGCTTGGCGGAAACGAGCGAGGCCCGCACCAGAAGTTTGAGCGTTTTTTGAAGAATCAGAAGCGCTATAATTAGTATGAATAACTTTACCATCTCGTGTTTCCTGTTTCACATGAGTGGCTTTGGGCTCCGGCTTCGCCATATCAACGAAAACTGCCTCTTCGCTTCCTATGTATTTTACCCGGACATCCGAGGATGATAATGGCTTTGAAAAATCTAGTTTATTTTCAGATTCCAATGCTAAGTTGTCGTGCCCAGTCTCTGGAATTGAACTCAACGGCTCGAGCTTTGCCACTCGCACACTTCCATATTGATAACCTTGCTCTTTTGACTTCACCTCGATTTCTTTTGAGTTTATACCATTAGTAATGTTATCACAGAACTGGTCACGATTGAAAGTCTTGTCTGACACAAGTGCTTCATCTCTTTGGATATCATTGTTTTCTCTTACATGCGAGAATGAGTTTTCAACGTTTGAAAGTTGACTTTGTTTGATGCTATTAGTTCGTGAAATTATTGTTATAATTTGCATGTCTTCCTCAGTCACATACAGCCGGCCTGGATTCTCGTAATTCGATATCAGTGAATTTCTACTTCTCCATTGTTCAAGTGAATCACCCTTCAATTCCTTACGAGACTGGTCTACTTTTGAACTGCTTAACCAACTTAACAGCCCATCTTCTCTGTCATGGTGCAAAATTTCTGAACTTCCTTCGGTATAGTCATTCTTGTCCTCTCTTGGTCTAGCTATATCGTTCCTTTGTGCTTTGAACGCTCGAATGACTTGTAAAAGAATTTCTTTCTCTTCTTGGGAAGTTTCGTCGACATAAAGACGTCCAGGATTTACGTACCTTGACGTTTGCGAAAACTGTCGACTGTATTTCGCGACTGTTCTTCTCTCCTTTTCGGTAAGAACCAAACCGGAACTTTGCTTCTGTAATACGGACGAAGAAACGTCCATTTGAAGCTGCCAAAGTTTTATGGCTGTTTATATTAGAGCATGTTTCAACCCCGTTGTTAAGAAGATATAATTATTGGCCTATCGCTAGTAGACTCGAAGCCTACATTGATTGAACCTAGTTCATTCAGTTTTGTCGCGCTCTGCTGACAAGTGTGACTGTGAATATTAATAAGTTCACGTTTTATTAAAAAATGCAAAAAATTTAAAATGCGGCGCAGCGCATCGTAAAACATATTAGCTTGAACATTAAAAAAAAGTGACAGTTAGTAAAATAGATCTTTTACACTAATACCTCGCTTGTCTTTTTTTTTGTTTTTCGGGACAAAGCTAAGCTAAGTGACAAACAATTCGGCCTGCGACATGACAGTTCAGTGGGGGTAACTTCTAATACCCCCTTATACTCACTTTTGGTGCCTACAAGCTTTTTACAAGTGCACTTGGTTTATTTTAAAAGTTTTAAAGGCAAATAATTTCAGAGGAATGTGAAAATACGCACGAACGAACACGATAACATTTAATGAAACTGAGCCAGCAAGACACCTCAGGTCAAAGGAACTGAAGATACCTTTAGTCCGGGGGGGGGGGGGGCGGGGGGGTCCGTCGGGGT
>JAOBAT010078763.1:0-19935 GCA_026413305.1 Hydrozoanthus tunicans | reverse complement strand
GATTCATGGTAAGTTCATCATGAACTTACCATGAATCACAAAGCCCTGATTTAATGATTTAATGAATGGCAACAACGTTTTTATGACCATGAAAAACAGTGAACACCATGACATGGCCATCAAATAACATTGTTATCAGTGGTGTTCGCAGTTTTTTTCATGGCCATAAAAAGTTGTCATCATTGATTAAATCAAGATTTTATAATTCATGACAATTTCATGGCCATCAAATAACATTGTTTACGTGCTTCCCCTTTTTCATGACCAAAAAAAACTTATGGCCATTAAAAAAATTTTCATGGGCAGTCAAATTTAAAACATTTCATTGGAAATACATGGGCTCAAAATCAGGCCATGAATTTGCAAAATGCAGGATTAATGAGCATGAAAAGTGGTATCATGGGTTTTTCATTTCTACTCTGTAGTGTTAATCACCTTAAGACAATGCTCTGTTAATTTAGCCCACAGTAACTTCTCCTTTCTAAAGCATCACCTTTGCCCTTGAACAAATGTCTGAATATAGTTATTGAGTACGGATGAAAACAAAGGGTGTGATATGATAAAACAAAAGGATGGATGAAAAGACTGTGGATTAACTAGTAAAAAAACAAACATAATAGTAATTCAAAATAAAAGGTCACTTATAGTTTGGTGAGTTCTGCACATGAGTTTATGATGGGTTGGATTTTGCAGGTAAAAAAGGCTTCACTGAGGCAAAGATTTATGGGGCCTGGTTCTCTGGTGATGATGCTGATGGAGGTTTTTGAGCTCTAAACTACTGTAGCCAGAATCCAATATTTTGAGAAAAAAAAACATTGTCTCTGCCTGTCATGCCTCATGCTATATCATATGCCACCTGCTACATGTCAGCATTGCATGCTTCAAGCCTAAAAAATGTAACAGGAACAGCGAGAAAATGTTTTATTTTCAAAAGTTACTACTCATAAAGGGTTCTTATTCCCATATGGAAACTAAAAAATACACTTTAAAGGGACTTTAACAAGGTCAACATCTTGGAATGATAAGAAATTAAGTTGCACCTGTCCAGATCCCTGCCAATTGAAGTTAATTGAGTTTGTTGAGGTTTGGGTTTGGATTTGGATGCAGAACTTGAAGCCACTCTTGCAGCTGCTGCGTTCCTATCAGTTCATGACTTACTTTAATACAAGTTATTGTAAAAAGATTAAAAAACAGTTTACAAATATATTTTAAAAACTTAACACATTGAATAAACTAATGTGTCCACAATGTAAACAGCACATTAAGAAACACAAATGACCGAGTGTGAAATTTAAGAATGATGAAACAACAATCAAATAAATTGAAGGGTTGAATAAATGATGGAGCTAATACTGAAAAACAAAAAAGAAAGAAAAAAAAATAAAGTAAGTAAGTAAGTAAAATGAATGAATGAACAAATGAATGATTGAATGAACAAATGAATGAACGAGGGAGGGAGGAAGGAGTGAGGGGGAGGGAGGAACGAAGGGAGGGAGGATTGAAGGAATAGATCAATAAATTTATTGTCAAAGTGATGAGTCTCTTTAAATGAATGAACTCCAAACTTACCCTGCCATTTTTCCTGCACTTTTTCTAAAAATACAGCAGAATATAAAAAAGTTTTGGTAATGCATACTTATAAATTCAAATAACTATGGACATAAACAGCTGTACATATTAAATAAAATAAAGTGAAATATGAAGTTACTAGCCAAGGGTTTTTTCAAACATAACAAAGTATAAGTTAAAATATGGTAAATTGTAAGTAATCAATGTACCTTCCTATTCCTGGTCTAACAACTGCAACACAATTATGATCCTTCTCATGTCTGTGCTTTAAGCAAAAATTCTGCCGGCATGACTCACATATGACTGGAATTAACTGAAACACAAAGAAAAAATCACAGTTTCTTTTGGTTATAACCATAAAAGTGCTACCAAAAGGAAATATTCAAACTAGTTTAAAACATTTGAAATCATGTATTTACATAAATTGTATGAAGATAAATTTTAGTACCACTGCTGTGAAATGTTTTAAGCTCAATAGAAATGTGCGCATTGATTTCACATGATTTGAAAGGCAGGAGATCCGAATTTCCAATTATTGGTCAATTTTTCACATCATAATGGTGAACTCTGCATGGCTGGTAGCCCAGTGTTTAAGCAAAGACTAGTTCACTATAAATGCTAATAAATTATATATAGAGCAGTCTTGAGTCCTTTCAAACCATGTGACATCATAAAACATTGTTGTATGTTTTGAATTTCACTCGTAACAATTGCACTATTTTTGAAAGCTGATTTTGGGGACTTAAAATGGTCAGGAAAGCAGTTTTATCCATTTTTCAGTCAAATAGAAGTTTTGGAAAAGCCCTTTAGCTTACAGCTATAAATTATACCAATGACAAAATGACTTCAGAAGCACTTTAATAAAATTATATCCAATATCTCAAAACAAATTGCTGTTAAAGCCTTAACCTGTTTTCAGCCCAAAGCAGTTAAATTTTTTTTTCAATTTCAACTAACTTCTGCTGACATAACATATACAAAATAATAATAACTCATTGTAAAGAAAAAAAAAATGTTAGTAGGAATTGATCAATAACTTTAGGTATTTTAAACCATTTTGGATGAACTGCTCATTAAATTATTATTCTCTTAAAATGGTTAATACAAAGGGTGGTGAAGAAGTTAAGTAACAGCTGAAGTTAGCTTATACAGTACTTGCAAAACTTTGCTCCAAGCCTTCAACAAAAATTGATATTGTTGTCAGGGTTATAACTGAAAATTAAGATTAGGTGTTTTTCATTTTTTTTACAGAAATAGGTGATTCATATCGTTGCCATGCATTTAATGTTATCATAATCACCATCACCATAATTTACTAATAAAACTAACCACAATCAATATTGTTATTTTTATAAGCATTTGACAATCTAAAATAGCTTAATGTTTCAGAAAAGTTATTATTTAATTAATGATCTAGTTTTAGATTTTAAATGCGTAAATAAATTAGCTCCCAAATATTTATGTAAATATTTTGTCAAACGTTCTGCTGTTTATGGCAGAACCACTAGAGGATCTGGAACCCTAGACATTCCACGCTGCAGACTGTCAATGGGGCAGAGAGCTTTTAGTTATCGGGGTGTCAGCGAATGGAATAAGCTGGGAAAGGACCTTCAATTAATACTTTTAAGTGTGGCCTTTTTAAGAAAATTTTTAGCAGAGAGAGACTGATTTAAAATTATTTTATTTTTCAATTTTTATTTCTATTTTAATTTTATCTATTTACTTTATTTTAACACATTAGATAGCTATAGGTAGATAGTATATTGTGACTAATGGAAAAACCTTTGTAAAGGAGTCCCAATGAAGTTTGTATTGTATTGTAATGTTTTGTAATACACATGTACATATACACAAATTTGCACTCTCTGAACCCCAAGTATGTAATAGGGAATTAGCTTAATAACAAGTTAACTACTGTAAGCTAGCAACAGAATAATTATACTCAAGTGTGATTCAAGTCTACTAATGGTGTGCCCACAGAATAGTTCATCACCTCTTTTTGCTTGCAGCCTTTCAAAGAACATCTGTTGCTGTATGCCTGAAGTGTAAAAAGTATTGAACTTAATAGCATTTTTAAAATGCCTATCAATTGACATGAAATTTAATATTTTGTTACCTTAGTCTAGATAGACTTGCCAAATAAGGAATAGGGGTGAAAATTTTTTTGATGAAACCACATATGGTTCTTGAGATATAAAACATTTTAAAAATATTTTCAGCTGATCATGCATGACATCACTTGGTGTAAAATGCAAATTTTCCAATTTTCCTCTTAACTTCTTATTTGTTTCAAAATTTCACTTCTTTGCCTAAATTGTTCATTCTTGCATTGCTTATCTGCTGCAAACATTGATCATCCTTTGATATGACAGCTACTGGAAGAGATTTAATGGTTCAATATCATTATAACAACTTAGAATTTAATACAACTATTAATGATGCTAAAACTGATCAATATACTGATCAGTAAGGTAAAATTTTACTCTGATTACCTTTCTTTTTTTAACTGCAGGGTCAGATTGACAGTCTCTGTCGATATGTTCTCCAACCTGCAAAAAATTTAAAAAATCCTATTCTATAGTAAGAATACTAAATAAATATAATTAACAATTGAAACTGATATCAGCCCTTGAATCTGCATGTTATAGGGGATGAAAAGGATAAAAACCTTAGCTTAAAGGTTTAAACTAGGCTTCAAACTTAAACTGACCTTAAAAACAACATTTTCTGGACCAATTAACCTGCAGGTTATCTGTTAACTACATTTTACTTGTATTGGAAAAGATGCAAGCAATCTACCAAATGAATGCAGGTTATTTGTTAGATGCTGGAGTTGATCTGGCTAGAAGTACAACACTTGTAGTATTTTCAATAAATATTCTGCTAGATTTAAACGTCAAATGTGATGATATACATAGAAGAAGTGAATGAATAAGAGTGCAGTCATACACCATGCAAACTATCTTTTGCTAGCTTGTGTTTCTCTTGGTCATGAAAAATGGGAGTTCGGTTATCTGCAGTGTGGTTTATAGTCCAGAGAATATGGTAATAATGTTACTTAGCATTTAGAAATTTACAATTATAGCTATTCAGCAACATAAACATTGACAAATGACAATAAAATGGTGATTAAAAAAAAGCAAATTTTATAATTTTGGTATACTCTGATATCAGGCTGTTCTCCTCTTGGCACTGGGACTGGTTTGTTGCATAAGGGACACACTGGTACTTGGACATCCTAACAAAAGCATTAAATCAAAAAAAATTAAAAAAATCTAACTGTAGTACTAAGGTACTTGTAGTTTATATAATTTAATCCATGGTCATTAAATATTGTTAATTGTCAAATATCTCAACTCAGTCACAAGTCAAACTACACAATCCCGTCATCACCAAGACAACTTTAAACTAAAAAATAATAAAAATTACGATAATAATAATGATAACAGTAAAGACTTTGTTACAGCATACCCATGTTCATGGCTGTTCATCTATAATGAATACCTAATTACATAAAATTAAATAATGTCAGATAATAACAATACAAAAAAATACATACAAAATTTGTCACTAAGCTTGAAATGGTCAATTAAATTTGTGAACACCCTTCAGTATTGTAAGATTGAACAACAATAAGAATAACAATAAAATAATTAGTCTACATTATTTCTACATATTATCTTTTTAGCTTGATTTAATAAGGGTTAGTACTTATTTAAATGTATCCTTTGAAAATTGTTTGTGTTCTTTGCAATTTCATAAAGCAAGAGGCAGTCTGTTAAAGCTTAATGCTGCTTGATCTTGGAAGGTGTTCAACATCAACTGTATTTCTAGTGATATTCCTGCACTTGATTGCAGTGTTCTTTCATGAATACGAGAGGTCCCATTATTGATCACTTGGGTACACCAAACAAGACCTTAGACAACTCAGATTGTTGATCATCTATTTGCACAAAGTGTTTCCTGTTGTTATGTTATGTCATGAAATTCTAGTCAAATGACTGAGACTAACAAAAACTTTAAGTGACTTCAGGAAAAGAGTCTGACTGCAAGTCAAGTCATAACTCCATTTCATTACCAAATTCACTTACAAGTGCAGCAAGGTTTGTTTTCTATTCTGTTTGAGTTGCTTCTGTGTTAAACAGGCTAAAGTACATTAAAAAATGGAGTTGAGTTAAAATGAGGTTCCATGATTGCTCTTACTTACTTTCAGTGTTTTATGATTAGCAGAACAAGATTCAAATTGAAGTTTCAGCATCTCCTTGATGCAATTATCAAGAAGATGCTGAAATGTCAATTTGAATCTCTTTCTGCTAATCTATTTAAATTCAATAGGAGATCTAGAGCATTAAAACATTTGATTATCAGATATTGGTTCTGTACTAGTCTGTTAGTAGAATTAAATTTGATTTTGGGTCCTTTTTTCTGGTAAGTGATTTCTTCTGCCAAAGTTTCATTGAATATAGATGTTTTTTAATGAAAATTTAACCGCCAAATGCTAGTTTTGCCTTATAGTGCACCACTTACAATTTAAAATACAAAACACAGAAGTTGATGTAAACACTAAGAAAAAGAACAAAAAGCCTGTCATTTGTTACCTTCTTGTATGAACTTGCACAGCTGTGTTCCTCATACCTGACATGGTCCTTGCTTAAGTGTTGAACCAATGTTTTAGTGAGAAAGATATACAAGTATTTGAGTAAGTAACTTTTTTTAAGAATTCAAGCTTTCAACAACCTTACTGTTGTCTATGCAGGTAAAAGCATTTACCAAGGATTTTTGTTTTGTTACACATTGTTTAACATTTCAGTCCTGGTAGCGATGCTGCTACCTTTCTAAAGAAAACAGTTTTTAAAAAAGGGAGGAGACCCATTAAACGACTTTTCAGTTAGCTCATCTCAAGCAATAGAAGATCATGGTCCTGATACCATTTTTATAAAGGAATTTAAAGGTATTCCAATCTGACCACACGAACTACGATTAAGACTGATCTGCAACGTATAAATAATGTTAGAACTATTTAAGGTCAAAGAACTTACTCCTTCCGATTCTATAGTACTTCCAGGATAAAATGATATCTATCAAAATGAAACTGTTTCTTACCAGTAAATATTTTGACAAGCATCGCATCTCATGGGAAGAAAATCTGGAAGTTGATGACACTCGATATTTTAAACTCGATCGTAAATTAAAACGATAAACACATAAACATCACAGGTCTACAAAAGGTTTGTCAGCATTGAGACTATAAAAAAAATTCACTTTTCCCACATAAAGTTCATATAAATGAGTTGTATTTTAAAGTTGAAGATGTACAATGAACATAAGTAAAACTTTCAACTCTATATATGAGTTTATAAATCTAAAAAAGATTTTAAAATATGATCACCGAAAAATACTTATACAAGCATAGATAAAAAAAATTGAACAAAAACACAAACAATTCAAATTCAAGAAAACAGTTACCCAGTTGTTTACAAGTAGTGAGTGAGCAGTGTTTTCCCAAGTGCGGAAACTCCATCCTGTTACCTTTCACGAAAACTTTGGGAGTGGAAAGCGAAATTAGAAATTACACTGCAAATTTTGCCAGGCGACTTTTATTTTGCATAATCGCGGAAAAACTTAGTGACCGCGCATAACGCCGATCAAACTTCGGCAGGTGTTCGGCTTGTCGTCGTGAATCGGAACAATTGACCTTTGTACTTTTCGCACGAAGTCAGTTTGCGCTCTCAGTAAACCATGCAAGATGGCGGCGGTTGTGCGGAGTGTTGTGACAAGGTGTAGGACGACATTTTATCCACTTATTTCTACGAAGGCAGCCTTTAGTACAAGAGGTAAAGATTATTATTATTATTTTTTGGTATTATTTTTAGCCTGTAGTCATTAAATCGCCAAAGATAAACGTCTGTGTCAGAAGTTACAAAAACTGGCCTGTAGTCAAGATCACGGATCCCAGACAGGTAACACGGGTAATATTATAATCAGGGAAACGTGATCAATTTCACGCTATATAAATTTCAATTAATTTGATCATCTCACTGTTATCTCAAGTCAGAACATTTTAGAATCGAGTCAACAACATTGTGTTTTACCTTCCTTGGTCTAGTTGGTGCGGCCAAGTTACCAGTTTTACCGGTGCATTCATGTACGGTATGTTTGCGAAGATGGCAGACCACTACAGCCATGGGTGAGGAAGTTGGTGGTGCAAAAGAAGAAACGTGGCTGGAAAAGGCAAAGAAAAGAAATTGGTTATGGCGATGGCTTAATGACGTCGATGAAATTGAAAGAAATGTAAGACTTTTTGCACGTGTTGATTAAAAGCAAAGCAGCGACTACCCCTCACCCCCCCAGTAATTTTAACCTAGGCTAAATTTTTTGCGGAAGATTTGAGAAAGTTTTAATTGGATCATTTTAAAAGCATCTTGATTTTTTAAGGTTTAAAAACAAACTAGATCAAAAAGATCCTTAAGATGAATTATTTCGTCAAAGTATTAATTTTATGCTTTTAACTCACAATTTTCAAAATAATTTGTTTTAGCACCTGCCAGATTTAGGTAAATTTAAATGAAAAAATACCCATCCATCTATTTGCTTAAGCACAGATAAACTCCCTGATAGTTTATCACCACTTTTTTTGTACTTTCATGTGGTCATAGCTTTACTTGGGATGGACAAGGTTTCTTATGTGGTACCTTTGGGGTAAATGTTATGAAGCGATGAGGGTTACAAAATTAATTGTCAATTCATTGAACATAGCTGCTAAATTTTAGATGGAGTTCAGTCCTTGCTTTTATTTTTAATTGCCCATAATTTGAAATTTACAAATTTGCAATTACGAATTATCCGTGGCAACTAGTTGGTCATACAAGCAAAAATTAGGATCTTTTGTTTACAAAATGCATACGTGCAAAGTTTGCCAAAACTAAGAAGAAAAAATATTTTGTCTTTTATAAATAATAGGCATTTGAGTAAGTCCTCGCCAGTGTTATTTGGCCTAATTCTGAAAGATATTCCTAGGTTCTATTGATAAAATTAAGATGCAGCTTAAAATTGAATATTTCCTGAAACAAACCATTCATAAAACCTTTCTGCCATATTTTTCAAAATAAGAAGTTGTGGATTAAAAGTGAATAATTACAACAATTTGTTTATTAGGTGACAGAGTTTAGTTTTAATTTTTGTAATTTGGGGCCCTTTCTCAGACAATGTCAGATGAAGAATATCAGGAACGAGAAAAACTGATACAGAAGGTAAAGACACTGTTTTTTTATGTTAGTTGTATTAGTACAGGTTTCCCACAGGCTCTTAAAAAGTCTTATTTTTGCTTTTGTTTTTTAAGGCCTTGAAAACATCTTAAGTTTACAAAATTTATTCACTAGGTTTTAAAAAGGTTCTTAATTTTTTGCTCAAAAAGAAATTTTTTACCTTGCCATCAATTTTTTAGTGGTGAACAAGAAAAATATTTGAAACATTGCTGTCTTTCTTCATCTAGTCAGATCCCGTTCAGAAATGGAAGCATCTGTGCCTGTCGTATTGGTCTTTGGACGTTGGTCTTTAATATTTTATGCAAGGTCTTGAAAAAGTCCTAAATTGTACCACGAGTTAGCTGCAGGAACCCTGTAGTAAATTTTTCCAACTAGAACCTATACTTTCCATTGAACAATTTTGGGAGAATTTTGTTTTCATCCTCTGTCAGTAGGTTTCTTTGCTTTATCAATTCTCATTACCAAGCGTCTTATTTTGTATGTAATTAATATTTCTAGTTATCTCCCTGATATATTGTATTTCTGGTTTATACAATTCTTTTAAGAAGAAGTTAGCTTTTGATAACTGACTGGGACTTAAATCAGTTAAGAAGTCTTTCAGGAATACTTGTTTTTACATGAAAAGAGTTTAAGATCTTGATAGTTTATCAGATTTGAACCCTTGGCTTTGTTTGCTTGCAATGTGGTGCACCCCTCATGGACGCTTACACACTGTTATTGACTCACAGGATTTTTGACGTTTTAGAAAGTATGATGAAAGTTTGACTTTGAGCCATTGTGTGGGCAGTCTCCTTTGCAAACTTCTGATCAAAATGCCATAAATTTCACCAACTCCTAAGCTGGGAATTCAACATTAATTTTTGTCTACATAATTTTGGGCCATTTGCCTTAATTATTACTCAGGATGAGGGTTATTTTGTGGAGTAAAAACAATAATTTTGTTAACAGGCATGATGTTTTAGAATTAATGATGAAAATCACATCTAGAATCATGTCAAAGACACTATCTCAATGTTCTCATAAAACAATCATCAGATAAGAAAAATATTTAACAGTTAACACTTACATTCCCTAAGATATTTAAATTTAAACTATTAAACCCTTTTTTAGATGACTGAGCTGTATTTTGATGACCCCAAGAAGAAGTGGGATGTTTCACTTTATAGAGAAATCTTTGATTTACTGATCAAGTACAATGACAGGTCAGTATAAAGCAATGCTTATTTTTCCTTTGTTTTATTAAATTCCCTGTTAGAATTTACTTGTTTTAGGTATCCGAAAAATTCATTAGTAGTTTATGAAGAAACTAAAAGGTCCATGCCCAAAAAGTACAACACAAGCATTGTAATTTATCCTTTGCTGAAGTAAAGAAGATTTTTTATAATCATAACCAGGCCCAATCCAGTTGTCTACACTGTTATGGTGTCATCCGTAATGATTGTAACATGGACTGGGTACTAGTTAGAACACAAGTAGTTGTAAGCGATATGTAAATTTTATGGAATACTCGTGGCCTTGTTGTCTCATGAGTTCATCATGGCAGCAAAACAAAGTACCTCATAAATTCATCATGGCAGCAAAACAAAGTACCTCATTAATTCATCATGGCAGCAAAACAAAGTATCCATGAATTCATCATGGCAGCAAAACAAAGTATCCATGAATTCATCATGGCAGCAAAACAAAGTGCCTCACGAACTCATCATGGCAGCAAAACAAAGTGTCTCATGAACTCATCATGGCAGCAAAGCAAAGTGCCTCATAAATTCATCATTTCAGCAAAACAAAGTTAAGGAATTGTACATCAGTATTTTTCTTCCAGTTCTCCTGTTGTTCAGCCTCCAGTGGAAGAACAGTCTGAACAGTCAACAAAAAAAATAAAATTTCTTCCATCTTGGCTTGGCAAATACCCATGGCTCGTAATCACACAGTAGACACATCATGGCATGACTTGCAATGTTTGCAAATCCACAGAAAAATCAAATCCATTCACAAAAGGGTCCAAAAACTGGCAAAAGTTGGCACTTAATCAGCATCAGAGCAGTAGAGGTCATGTAAATGGTATAGAGACATGAAATTAAAAGCTAGTTTTGAACATTTGATGGACAAGCAACACCTTGTGCAGTTGAGAATAGTTTGTGTTGACCAAGAACAACATGACAATGGAACTTTTAGAACAAAGTGGATGTGAATATGCTATGGAATCCTACAGAAAACCTGAAATCATTTCTGAAATGGAAACTGCTTTAAGCAATCCCATTCATTGGTGTAATACTTGACAAGACATGTGACATTTCCATTCAGAAGAAGTCAGCTATTATTTTTTATGCTAGATATGTTTGCTTAGAAACTGGGGAGGTTAATGTTTCTTTTGTTGGAAACAAGAGAATCGCTGAGTGAACAGCTGCAGAAAGCAAGGAAGCCTGATGACAGTTTCTCCAGGAGAAAGGAATGTAGTCAAGAATGAAGATTACTTGTCAATTATTGGACTTGGAACAGATGGAGCATCTGTCATAAAGGGCTGCAAATAATGGGCTCAGAGTGAAGATAAAAAAACTTAATAGCGCTCTTATCCAAGTGCATTGTGTGGGACTCAGATTAAATCTTGCAGCTTCTCAAGCAAGCAAGGACATTGCCTGCCTTTAAGGTTGCAATGCAAAAATATTCTCTATTTACAATTTTTATACTAATTCAAGTATTCAATATGAAAAAATTGAGAGAACTGATGGTTTTAGTGCATGGCAAAGTTAAGCAAGTCATACAACTATAATCTGTTCAATGGCTGGATCTGTTGAGGCCTGTGTGAAAATGATCTATGAATATTTTGGTGCAATTGTTTGTCTCTTAAAAACAATAATACCTCTCAGGGTAAAGCTGAAGGCATTTGACATTTTGTTGCCACATCAGTCTTTGTTCTTCAACAGCTTTGTTGATTGATGTGCTGTCAGTAATTGGAACACTGAGTTGTATGTTCCAGAAGAACGGTGTTTACTTGTCTCTGATCCAATGCAATGTTAATTCAGTTATAAGCACAGTTAAAGCAATGGAAGAGGGGTCTGAAACTGTTGACACAGTCTTGGTAGCACTTGGAAAAGTACTAGACTCTTGCAGAAATACCTTCAAAGGAGTGCAAATAGCTGACAACAGCAATCACAGAAGGAGGTTGAAACAGTGCAAAGAAAATTCCTTATTATAACAACATGGTCACTGACTTCCAGGAACTGTTTCCTGGAGATGACTTAAAATTGTTGGAATGCTTTGATGTGATTTTAAACCCAAAAAGAATTCCAGAGGATTTGAGAATGTTGGAAGCTTATGGTATTAATCAACTTCAAATACTCTGTGACCATTTTGAAAACCTCATTCAATTTGCTTCAAGGTGCAAGATGCATTTTTTGCAGTACAAACACTTAATGAGAGGATACAAGCAATTGACTTTTGAACAGTTTTCTGGACATCTTATTCAGGAGTACAGTGACTTGTACTCCGATTATGTAACACTGGCTACCAACAGTTTGATAATACCCATATCATTTGCAGCCTGTGAGAGGGGTTTTCTTATTCAAAATGCAATCAAGAACAAACAGAAAAATGTTTATATTTCAAAGACTGAAGCACATGATGATGATTAAGCTTAAAGGGCCAGAAAAACATGGATTTTGTCATTCCTGCAAAGAAATTTTCTAAAATGAAAGATAGAAGAAGTGAAAAACACTTCTGTCAATATTCTTGTGATCTATCTTTCATTTCAGAAACTTTCTTTGGAATCCTGTGTAATCAAAGGAAACTGCCTGAAGTGAAACTGTACTGTACAGTCAGTGGACTGGCCACTGTAGTTTATTGGACAGATTAGGTCCATCACTGGAAAAAATTAGCAAGTATCTTAATCAAACTTGGTTTTGAGTTAGTTTTAATTACAGCCTTTTTACTTGGTTTTTGTTTGGAAAATATAAGTTGAATATTTGCTAATTTATCCAGTGCCAGCAAACCTACTGTTAAATTACACAGTATGAGTGTCTGTGGACTCTACTGTACATCAACATGTGATGTACACTACTGCAGTTTTGAAACCCTTTTTTGTTTTCACTCTTACTTGCAATCATCTTGCAATGCATTGAATTTACCATTGTTTGATCAGTAATGTAAAAAGTAAAACATTTTTCTTTTAACTTTTTTCTTCCATCTTTGTTTAATAATTTTTCGTTTAGTACAATGTTATTGGGGACCCCAAACTCTGTCAGTGGGACCCCCGAAATAGGCCCATGGAAGTGCCATTTGAATACAAATCCCCTCTGGAAATACTTGCTTTGTCGATATGGCACCTCATATTATATCTGTAGTTATGGTTGCACACATAGAGTAGAAGACTGCAATCTTCCTATTTTAGTGATAACCTGGCTGTCACACAAAGGCAGCTAGATGAAAAAAGTGTTTGTTCTATTTACACTCATGCTTAATGTTGATGGTGCAGTGGCCAAGTGGTTAACCAGTCTTTTCCCTAGACATGAAAGTAGGCATTTGAAAAACATAAGTAGGTGTTTTTATTATCCACTCCGCCTTAGAGTTTTTTTTTTTTTAACAAATATTTAAAATGACATAAAAGTTAGCGTCACAAACTGCAGAGTTGCCATAGGATGCGACGGCCGATGGCTTTTTTTGAAAACACTGTTAACATTTTCAACTATGAATCTTGGGGTCGCAAGTTTGATCCCCTGTCAGACCACTTTGTTGTTTCCTTGAGCATGAAACTTTATCTGACTTAATCCAGCCAAGAGTAGCAGCTTTTGCTGGGGACTAACTTGCCATGGATTAATATTCTTGGAGGAGTCAAAAACTCTCATCATCCACTTAACACTACAGAAACCAAAGATGAGCACCGGCCCAATGGTCCAATGATTGTTTCTGCCCTCATTCTTTTTCATGTACAGTATAATAGTTGCATCAACTGACTTAAACATTGAAGTACTTATTGTCAAGTGACTTTAATTTTCTTTTTACAGAGTTGGAGTTGAGATTTTTTATGGAATGATGAGAGAGATGCAAGTGGAAGCAGATGATGAGCTTTTGGAAAAGGTAAGAGCTTCTAGTTATTTTAGTTTATGCTAAAGATTACAAGCCAGAGCTCTTGACTAACTCTTTTGGTACTGAGAGAGATTTGGGGAAAAAGGGAAAAGAATTAAACATTCATAAAGGTTAGTAATTAGTAACTAAATCTAGAAAGTATGACTGCAAAACACAACTATTATTCCAACTTCAATGGTTATCGGTTTAACCAGTCCTCTTGTATAAGGATGGTGTTTTAGCTTTTAAATGTGTAAAGGACTTAGCCTAAGTTATCTTGCATTCCGCTTCCAAAAAAAGATCTGCCATACATAAGAAGGACACAAGATACAAAAACTCTCTTATCATTACTTCCGGACTTCACTTACTGTGGTATCAGACTATGGATTTCTCTGTCAATTGGAATCCGAGATATAACTCTTACCATTAAATGTTATATTTTTCTCATTTTTTTAACATTGCAGTTTTAGTTTACAGTCATTTCAGGATTTTATAAATATTTTTACTTTTAAATATATATACTTATTTTTTAAAATTGATGTAATTAATTTTGAAAAGCCAGAAATGGAAAGTTAATAAAGTTTTTATATCATTATTTGTAGTAATTTTTTTTTCATCTATAGAATGAAAATTTGTTTTCTTTTTTGAAGAAAGTACACACACCTTGGTTGTTTAACAAGATACACATATTTTTTAGTAAAAAATGCTTTTTGTTAGCTTTAGCAAATGGTATATTTTTGGTTTGTGGAGAGTAAGAAACTATAAGTTCTTGAATTATTAAGAAAGTCTTGAAAGAATATTAATGTTTTAAGCAAAATCTTCATTAAAACATCTTGGCTTTGTTTGGAGTAGGGAAAAAACATTTTCAAAACTTTTGTCAATTATTGATCTCATCCACTTCTAAGACAATCCCGCTGTACTGGCAGTTGATTATGTAGCTAGCGCTATTTTTAATATACTGCGAAACTACTAATTTTAAATATTTTAAGAAAGAAGTTAGAAATTATTTTTTTAAAAGACTCAGCCAAAACCTGACCAAGATATAATTAGGGGATTTTATTTCTTATATGTAAATTATTTTTTTTACATAGTTAGTTTTATATTATTAACAATATAGTTAGTTATTATTATTTTTACTTAGGTTTTTTTTTATTACTTTAGTTTTTGGATGAAGAGCCACTGTATTTATGTGGAAATACAAAATAAAGTCATTATTATTATTATTATTATTATCATTATCATTATCATTATCATTATCATTATCATTATATAAAAAATTCAGTTTAGCAAACAAAAATAAAACAGGTGTAGAAAAGTCTGAAGTTCATTGTGTTCAAATGAAGGTCTAGTGCAAAAACAATGTAAGTGGCCTTTGATGGAGTTGCAATTTCTCCCTACTTTATCCCTAGTATCTCTTCATAACAATTGGGGGAATTTATCATTTCATCCAAAGTCACTTAAGTTGCATTTGCATTAGACCCTTCAACTATCTATAAGAATTCTGTATGTGCCATATCTGCTTTATCTGTCGTACTTAGAGACAGTTATAACTGTGACACTTGTTTAAAATACTGGTACTTCAATGATTGTGTTATCTGACAAAGATCACAAATCTAAAACTACACCTAGTACACCTTTTGATAATCAGGAAGTATGACAGAGCTTGTATCCAAAGCAATAACCAAAAAACCACTCCACAAGGTGCATTTAATCTTTTCTTGGCTTTCAGGTTCCTTAAATCAATATTGTGGCTATTATACATGGTTCATCCCAGTCCTTAAAAACCTTAAAAGTCCTTAATTTTCATTCCAAAATTTGAGGCCTCAAAAGTCCTTGAATTTTACAAAAACCAGTCATGGTCCTTAAAAAGTCCTTAAATTTTTTTTCTTTGTTATGATAATTCAATAAATGTCAACAATGCCCGGGAAATGCATTTTTCAAGAATCTTGGCTCAAAAGGGCAGAGCTTAGTGGGTGGCTTCAAGCAGTACCTGGAGATCCAGACAGTGCTGTTTTAGGTCAGTTCTGGTGGTTGATGCCACATGGCTTACGCCCTCAAAAACCAATAATCTTACCTTAAAAGGTCCTTAAAAAAGTCCTTAAATTTTGCTTTAAGAAAAGCGGACAAACCCTGATTATATAATTGTGACTTGAAAGCTTAAATTGGAAAAGAGTCTCATAAAGTATCTGTTTTATATGTGTCTGCTTGTATGTATTTCTTTGTGTTGTACCACTGATGGCTGTAATCATTTTTCCACAGGTTGAATCCTTCAGAGTTAAAGCAAAAGAAAACTCTTGGTTTGAATAAACATTTTGATTTAAGCTAAAAGATTCAGCATTCTTTGTCAAAAGAAATGCCTGTTTTGCAGAAGTATAACAAGAAAGGGCTTTGAATTCCTAATTTCCAACCTGGAATTGGATTATCTTTCTTTTGGTCAAGTTATTTATCAGTCATTGACTGAAATAAGCCTAACTTAAATTTCACCTTAATTTTCATTGATGAATTCGTGAACTGCAAGACCAGCTATGTGGGGGCTGCAAATTTGGAATTTGATTATTTCTAATAGTTATTAGAAAAATTAATTCTTGTTGCCAATAGTTGAGATTACTTGGTAAAAAAACTTGCAAAGTTTTAATACTTTCTTTTTAAAATGTTTGGGTTTTTTCATTTCTGAATGGGTATGAATTTACTATCTTAATGCTAACGATTGCACTACTGGTAGTTAAAGTTGTCAAAAATATTGTGATCATAACATTATGACAAGAATTTTCCTGTTACCTTTGACTGTTTCAGTGTCTGATACTGAGTGTGTAATTGTAAATTATTGTACACTTCTTTATTTTTGTGACGAACCATTAACAGAAAATACAAAGCTTACCTCATTCTGGAATTGTTTTATGATTGTTTCTTGTTGTTCATTTTTGATTTTGTGTTAAGTGATTAATTTGTTAGATTGTTTATTTGTTTGTTAAATATCTGGTCCAATTCAGGGCTGAGCTGTTCAAAAGCTGGTTAAGCCAAAATTCAAGCAGTATTTTAGATTCACGATTCTCATAAGATACTTTTAGGTTTTCTACCAAAAAATTTAAATTAAAACTTAAATCAGTCCTTGTAAGCTTTGAAACAACATCGTCTGTTAAACTGTTATCCCTGGGTTAGTGCTAATTGGCCTTAGAAATCCTGGAGTTTCTGGATGAAAAGAGTGTTTAGGTTTGGAAATCTGGATATTTCAAGATTTCGAAAAATATTCATATTGGAAAAATCTTGAAAACCTGGAAGTTCGTTGAATTTGGATTTACTCAGGTATTGATGACTTTGTAAGTCCTGGAATGTGTAATTAAAAAGATACCCCCAGGCCCAGGAAATAGATTGTATGCTAAATTACAGAAACGATAATACATAACCACGGTATTTACTATTATCAAAATCCTGAGTCTCAAGCTCGTGTGAAATGCTCCGAAAGTTACTTTTTTTAAATAAGGTTTTGGATTTAGGGATCCGTGCAATATCTCACGGCGGTGACATTTTCGTTTTTTATTGCAGGAATCCATTCATGCAGTTTGTTGTTGCTGAACAAAACCAATGTTAATATAAAGTTTCTCTTTCAATAACTATCTCAGCTCTATTGAATTACTTTACAGGTCTAAGTACTTTAGTGCATATCCAGCCATGGTCAAGAGGTTTTGTTTGGTTGAATGAAAAATCAAGGACCGGTACCTGTTTTTATTCGATCCGTTCCGTTCAACTTTTAGTGTAAACGGGCCTTTAAGGCCTGCTTCAAACACCGTATTTTAACCTATCGAATTAAATTGATTTTGATCCGGAGCTAATTGAACCGGTGATTCAAACATCGAATTAATTTCCAACGAATTGAATTTCTACCGTATTATCTGGTAGGTGGAAGCGAGTTTAATTCACTACCGAATTTAATTCGGTACTCTGCTTCAAACACGAATTTAATTCGTGAATTTAATTCAATACGGTTAAAATACAGTGTTCGAAGCAGGCCTAAGTTTCTAAAAATATCAAGGTGAATAAAATCAAAACATTACCATATAATCCATAGGACCCGTTATAGGTGCACTTTACATAGCAAACCCAAATTTCACTAATCCAATTAATTTCTTACTAGCCTTAATAATTGTACATGGTATGGGGGTTGGGATTAATGTATAATACTGATTAAGAAAAAATCAACAATACTGAAAACACAACTTGATCAGTTTAACTAACACATTACGAAGGTCCTAAGGTGTGGAGAAACATTGCTTAATAAGATAAGACTAACACCTTATAAAGGATTAACATACGGAAAAACCTTCATATTTCTGTTTATGATCTATGTTTTAATTTATTGTTCCAATTTGCTTTTGCCATTCATCAGAAATAGTATTCAGTTTGGTTCCATCTGGTACTTCAGTTACAATTCTCACTAGCCCACACATCTAGTAAAAATAAAAATCCAATTGCCAAAACTAAATTTTTAACTAGACTTTGGCTAGTTGGCTACCACCATTCTCAAGCCTTGCACCCCCCATCCCACCCCACCCAATGCATTTCAGTTATTGCTTTCTGATTCACATTGTTCTGTTCTGTTAACCCTTGAAACCCAGTGCTAACGTGAAAGTTCTCCATACTGGTCTCCACACATTTTCTTATAAACAGTATACGTAAATGCTGAGAAAAATTATTAGTCCAAACTAACAAAAATTTCTCTTTGGTGGTCATTTCTTCAATTCTCATGAAAGTTTTTCTTCACTATGAGTTTACATTATTGGTAGGAGAAATTTGGTGCTGGTCACTCGGAGAGTTTAACGGGTTAACTAATTATTCCTTCCTTACCTTTTATTCCTACTTTGTTGCATGCAGACAAGGATATGCCTTGCCCAAGTACAAGCTTCCTTGCACCATAAACATCAGGTTATGTTTTATCCATTAATTATCATGCTATCTTATTTAAGGTTTATGATTTGACTGATGAAACCACACATGGTATAAAATAAAGGACAGTCATATTCAGTGTAGAAATCAAAGTTTTTTGGGACACTACCAGTCCTGTCAGGGCTTGTTTCTTAAAAACTAGTCTAATACAGAGAAACTACAAAAACAGTGAACACTGACAGGAATGTTTATTGTGCTGGGGCCAATCAGGCATATGTCCGAGTCATGATCACAATAAAACAATACCATCACAATACCGATATCATCTAGCATCTGATTGGTTTTCTTACCTAATATGATAAACATACCAGAGATAATTCTTTTGTTCATGGTGTTTTCATTTTTCATGGAAATGATAATTATTGCAATTTATAGATAAACATGTGGTGGTTGTCTTCAACAATAGTATCTATTGTTTTTTATCCAACAAACTAACCATATCCTTTGTACACCTGTATTATGTCAATGATCCTAAAATGTTGTTCAGATAGTAATTGGTCTTTTGTCTAAGCTTTTCTATTTACTTTCTTCAGATGCATCTTTTGTTTAGTTTCTTCAGATGCATTATCCAATTACTAGCATGGTGCACAAGACTATTGTGTTTATTGAGAGAAAACTGTACTTCAAGGATATAGTGTTTTACATCTTGAATACAAAAAGAGCTAACTATAGAATGACAAAAAAAAGTGCAAACAAAAAGATAACTATGTTTGCTTTTAAGAAACTTATTTTATATTGCAGTGTCTAGTAAGACATTATTTTCAATTGGAACAAACAATTCAAAGGTGTTCACAAGTATTTATTGGTTTTCATCTCTCTATATAGTGGAGCATGGTTTTAGGTTCTATTTGCATGCAAATGCTATTCAGTTGGGTTTCTTACTTAGAACTTAGAACGAATACTCTCATTTAGATTACTCTAGTGCTGAGAGGGTGTCACCATTAGTTCCTAACCTCAATTGTGAAGTTTTGAGACATGCAAATCCCTTCACTCATGCCCCCAGGCTTGTTTATATATGGTATAGACACTACAGAATAGGAACCCCATGAAAATGCCATTAAATATCCATAAAAAACCCATGACACCACTTTTCATGCCC
>JAOBAT010078752.1:0-19936 GCA_026413305.1 Hydrozoanthus tunicans | reverse complement strand
ATATGAGGGTAGGTCATTTTTTGAACTTGTGCCACATTTTTTCATTCTCACCCAGTCGTTACAGAGAGTCGCTCTTAGATTTAAAGGGTGTTTGATAAAGAGTCTCGAAAAAAGCAACAGTAATACATTGATTCTTTGACCTATAGCGTAAAGCATGATTTTGCAAACTATTAACAACGGTGACTCTAGGTGTGTCCTTTGATTTGGATTTTACCACTACGGGCCTAAGCTAATTGGTGTCACGATACATCTTCAAGATTGAAGATTAATAATTTGTTACCTATAATAAAAAAAACTTTTCTTATCTAATGAGGCTTGACACACAAAATAATAGAACCGTACCCCTTTTCCTGAACACTCGAGACCATTGATAATGGGACACGACTTAATGTTGAGTTTTGACAGGCCCTGGCACTTGTTATTCACACACATCTGGACATTGAGAAGAGAATTGGTATGAGAGAGAATATGTTGGACTACAAGCGAACTTATTGCATCATTTTCAAATATGTTTTCTCTTAACATTGATTTGTTACTAGTTGCAAAATAGAGATTTAAACTGAACAATGAACATCCAATGATTTCATAGCTTCAGTTAGATTTCTTTCAAGTGTGTTACCATAATAATAAGACAAAAAAAAACAGTTCTTAACCACTTAAGCAAGAAACAAACCTTTCCGTCTCCACACTTGGTCCCGAAAGCAGCCATACCTTCCCCAAGAGAGTCAATTACGTTTAATTTCGCTGCACTAAAACAAATAAAATAAAATTGAAATCTTTCTAAATTTTTGGATCACCTTGAGTATGAAGAAAAAAATGCCTAAAGATCAATATGGATTTTAATAAAGAAATCCTAAAGATATAAGCGATAAAAACAGCAAATAGTGACATTACATCTGATGGAAGGAACGAAGTATCAAATCCATCATAACATCTAAGAGGGAGACGAGTAGCAACAACTACTCCTGTCCATCATTCCAAAAATAAAATTAGTTACTAACAGAGAGAAACGTCCAGCTGCTAACAACAGCTTCATCAGACAAGAAAACTGACTATTCTTTTTGATCCGTTGTGTTTGTAATGGGATCAACTCTAGTAATTCTTCATGGGAGCTAAAATCCTCGAGATTGACAGTACAGACTGCATTGAGCGACGTTTCTTTGTTTATCTTAAGAATATGTACATTTCGAAGAAACGTATTTCTTTATCAATCGCAAGATTTTCAAACTAACCTGCACTGGCTTCCGTCGTCCAAAGATATTTTTGTGTAATTATACCCAAAGTTCACAACCGGCTCTTTTGCTTCTGCACTACATTGTAGCTGGCCACAAGATACATCCCTGTTGAAAAGCATTTGAAATAAAGAAACTGAAAACACATCATCACTACTTATAATACAAATAATAGTTAGCAATAGCTTTGCAAAAACATTTAAAGACATCTGAATTTTGCAAAAAACAGGTTTACAATCCGTTGTGGTGATGGTTTTAAATGATTTCATTCCCTAGCTGACAAGCTCCTATAAAGTCAAACTCGGTTTAGTTAATACCATGCTTATCCTTCTAACTTTCAAAGAATATTACTATTTAAGTACACAAATGATTGCCTATTAAAACTGATGTGTGTTGTTAAACTTGTTTTAAACTAATTATGTAATTTTTCTTACTCTAGAGCACAAGGTTTTGTTGTCGCAGGGTCGCAGGTTCCATAACCGGTGCTTTCCGTGTTTAACTTGTTGTAGCAGCCGATGGCAGCGTTTTTGGAGCCTTTTGATAAAGAAGAAAATACAAGAAATTAAATTTAGTAAACGCGTTAATTAACAATGAAAAAATATCATCTACTTTCTAAGATGACATGTTATTCAAAATCGGAACTTCCAGCTGGCTTAATCTAACGCTCATTACAAGAAAGATGAAGAGTACAACTGAAAGATCTTTTCGAGCAATATGAGTTTGTTAAAACATAACCGATTGGTCAAAAATCAGGCAGTTTTGTGAGTTGCGAGTAAGACGAGAATGACATTTTTTACCGAGAGAAAAATAGGTAAGTTGTATGTATCGTACCTGCTCCCCACAAATCCCTACACTGAGTGTCTAGTGTCTCGCCACACGCACCTTTGTAACACATCGACTAGAATAAACATGAGAATATAAAGTGACAATAGCAGACACAAAATTAAAATCTTACCAATATAAGCTACTACACATTGTGTGTATTTGAACAGTTATGTAATCGCTTGATGTTTTTACAATCACGACTATTTACTTATAATAATTTCCAGATAAAGTTAGTTATACACTATATTTCAAACTTGGAAACGTTCAATTCCCACTTTGTGGGCGTCTAATTAACTAAAACAGGAGTTTTACCCGGGACTTTTTGAATTTAAAAGCCACATACTTATAGTACCCCCATTGGAGTTAAATAACTTCGTGAAAATATCAGTGCAACAAAACAGTACTTTGAAAAAGGCGAGAACATAAATGCGTGATAAAGATGCACGTATGATTCTTACGAACTGCATTTTACATCAATGGAGTCAATTCGAAAAACCATACCACAAATTAAATTGACTTTTTAAAGTTTATATAGAGGAAAACTTAAATTTAAATTTCATAAAAAAACAAGTTTGCACTAACATATTTAACGAACATGCAGATGTTTCGCTATGGTGTCAAACATAAGAAGTAAGTGGTTGTATTGATGTTTAGTGGCCTTAATGATTAACGTGGTGTGTATATCATTGTGTCGCTAATGTGTGATTTGACGGAATTCCCTGCACAAAAGTTAACACATTTCCGGTTTAACTGTTTAAGCTAAGGGAAATACACTTCTATGTTTCTTCAGTTCTTTATAAGTTGCAGCGCGTTACTATGGTTAAAGCACAAAGAGCTTATCGCTTGTCCTTTTATGATACGTTAAAATGGCGTTACTTTACATACATTTGACGTTTGAGCCTCTCCACTCTCCGAGTAGCCAGTAAACCGCTGACCATCCAAGCTGTGATACAGGTGATACGCGGTTACCCAGTCGTACCAGTTTCCGCGGCCCTGGGTTTGTACGGCTGCGATTGTCATAGGCTTGGGAGGGAGTACAGGCATAGTTTTACTTGAGGTATAGAAAACTGTTAAGTTTTAACTTTACTGTCCCTTTCACTACAGCTTATTTAGTTCAACATCATTTTTAAAGTGAGTAGAGTACTATGAAAAACATTGGTTTACCAAGCAAGTTTGAGAAGAAGATGAAAACTCGTACGTACATTTATGCACGGCAGAACTGTCAAACTTAATAGCATGGAGGGCTATGAAATAATTTCGTAAATGTCAAATTCGACAATCGTGCGACGTATGAACAGGGACTAAAGTGTGTGTAAACACTTACTTACACGAAAAAATCCAAATTTAATGACGTGAATTCACTTTTTGAGGTGCAGCCGCGTCCCTTGCGGGCCACCGTATTGTAACTTATAGAGATTCTATCGAAAATTCTAGCAATTGCCGATGTATTCAAATCGATTTTTTTCTCTACTTAATGACACCAAGTCGGATGAACTGAGGTGGGATAGACATGTTCGTGTCAGAAGCTATTTAAAAAAAAACTATAATTGAATGCATCAACATACAATTTAACGCATACTTGGTTCAGATCAATTTGAAGGTATTCTGTTTTTTTGTTTGTAGCGGCACACCAATATTTAGAGTTTCCAAGCCGTCCATATTTAGGCAAATCCATAGGTCTGGACGACGAGGCGGACATCTGACTGTCGGCTATTTTACCGGACTGGAGGCCAAGTGGAACAACACAGTCTGTAAAGTAATGTTCACAAATGGTTATTCTGTACGCCAACGCAGTCAAAGTTTTTCTATTAGTAAAATGGTGTTGTACAATTATTCAAGAGTTTGCAAAAATTCCAATAAAAGAAATTTTTTCTGATTAAGCCCCAGTCACCTTTTGGTGGTTTTATTTTAAGTCCTCTGCAAGACTACAAAAGTAGATGGTTGCAGTCTCGAAATCTTGTTTCTATTTCAGTTTTCTAGGTTCTCCTTAAAATGTAATAAAATTAAAAAAAGAGGCAGCTCCTAAGTGCTGTGAATAGAAAATTGTTTAATTGAAGCTTGAAAACACGGAAAATACAGAAAAGTAACCAAACACAGGAATATGAATATGTAATTACATGGTTATGGAGAGCAAACCTGCAGCAAAGCGATAAAATAACAACGACTGTAGGAACAGTAAAAAAAGAAAAAGTAAAATGCAAAGCATTAAAAAAGAAATGGCCTGTAGGTTACTTTGTCGATGCTTTTGTATTTTATGTTTACCGTTGATAGTCATCTTTGTTCTTTTATCACTTACTCTTCATCGTAATTTAAAATAAATTATTACAAATATTTGAATACTTTAAGTACGTAAGCTAGACGCTCACCTTGCTTGATGAACCAGATTTCTAATCTTGTTTGGTCACACCCTCCCCAAAGCACCATCTCTCTGTCAGTTCCAGGCCATGCCCCGTTTGTGTGAATGCACTTTCCACTCTTACCTTGCTTCAACGATTTTGCTTTTATAGGAAGTGAAAATTAAAATGAAGGACAACACGCAATTCCCAGACTTAAGAATTAATGTAGCATATTTTAGTTTCTGGATTTCCATAAAAACTACACCTATAGTTGCAACGAAAATTACCTCAAATTTATAAGATGATTCAAAGATTCAGTGGTAGTGATTATAATCGAAAAATGAAAAAAAAAACAATTTTGCAAATATTCATCCTTTTTAATATTTACCCACCCCCCTTCCAACCGCCACAAGAAATAAGACAATGAGGTCTTGTGAATTACTAATCAGACTCCTGTTCTCTAACTGTGAGGAAGTTTCAAATTCAACTTTCAGATAAAAAACGCTGATGAGTGAAAGTTTGTTTACGTTTTTACAGAGCATTTTAGACTGAAAGCGAAAAAAAAACTCCTCCTAAAAGAACGTGTTTAGTTCATTGCTGAGCAGATTCCAGATTGTCTTCCAATCTTAATTTTGTCAACTCGATGGCTTTTTTAATGTAGCAATTGTCATTGTTTTCTTCGTCTCGATTACAAGTTGTTATCTTTTTGAACTTGTACTCTACAACGTTTCACAAGAATCGTTCGCAGTTAAAAATTGTTGAATTGACATTGACCAGTTTCTTGATTTCATCAAGGAACACTTAGTTGTTTATCAACTTTTTTCCCACAAATTTTCATGTATTTCCGTAGAGATGTATGTTTCAACTTGTTCATAAATACAAAATCCTCAACATGTTTTGAACTACAGTCCCGTAACTAAGCAAAAACACTTCCTTCAGTATTTGCTCGAATAGAGCAAAAAAATGTTTGATTAAGCGCCACAAAAACTTATTGGATCGCACTATCATGAGCTTTAAAGCAATAATAGTTTTCTGTTGAAAGATTGTTACGCAGTATTTCCATTTCAATTCAAAACTGCTAGCTCAAATAGCTTCTCTGTATTATGACTAGAACTTAAAGGTAAACGAGTTGAGATGATGATGATACCATTTGCAATCAACACACCTTGAGTCCTAGCAAATGTAGAGTCTTCTACTGAGCATGCGCTGCTGATCACGAGTTTAGCTCCATTGTGAGTAGCTCCGCCCTCGGGACATAATCTCTTTCCACTGCAATGGTGAACTAACGTTCCGTCAGTATGGAGTCTAAACTGCTTGAACTCCTCTTTACAAGCTTGTCCCTGCTGGGGTTTCCAAATAACCGGTGTGTTATCTGGAACGCTACAAGATCCGGTCTTTGGCTGTAAACAGTAACCATTGTAAGCCCTCAAGGGTGTAGGGCTGTTCGCACTCACTGCAAGAAACATTTAGTGTTTACTATTCACACTTTGCCTAAGCTAAACGTTATTTATCAAAAAATACTATCAAGTGCCCATTATGCCATCATCGGGCAAGCATTTATTTCAATTCAAAAATTAATTCACTCCGTCGTTACTTTTTGTACCTGCATTCGCTGAGCATCCCAACAACTCAACCCTCATACACATGTATCCATAATAATACTGCGGGTTAAATCTAATGTATTGGGCTTCGATGCGGGGGCTGAGCCAGCGTGTTACAACACTATGGTAGTTGGTATTTCCAAGAATAAGCTGTAAAACCAAAAAATGTATGTTTGTAAGTTTCTGCCTGTTCAGAACACCTTCTGTACCTTTAACATATCTTCTACATTTTTATTTTCTCTAAAAATTATAGCCATCCTTTTGTTCGGTCTGTTTGTTTGCAGGCCTCAGTTCCAAAACGTAACCTACCTATACTGTTTAATGCATCAAAGAAAAATCAAAGTCATCTAAAGAACTTACCTTGTTAGTCCTGTTACAGGGGAACCCGTCACGTATGTAGTTGTCAGCTGCACACTGAAACAGATCGAATAAATTCAAAGCAAGTTTAGATAGGCAAAAGCTTTTATCCAAACTCTAGTGAACGAATGGCAAAATCAGCTCTAGATTGAACTACTTGTTAATCAATGAACAAATCCGTATACGTACGTAAATATAAACAGACGAGTACTCCTTAGCTTTTTTTCAAAGCATAAGCCAGTACTAAAATACAAAATAGGTGTATACCAGTTTAATCATACAAATGTCTGAATACATGAGTAGTTTCTCATTCTTTTGTAATTCATAACCTGGTATCAATGTACATTGAGTTTGAGAAGGATATATTTTTTAGCAATATGGAATGGAATGGAATTTTTTATCTAATTAATTTTTTGTTAGCTAAATTCTAAAGTTCTTAGAAACTTCCTAAGGCTAAGATTTATAACTACTTACGTCTCTCGAGACACCTGTGCAATATTCCGGAGTATCACAATCATTTTTTGTTTCTCGACACAGAGTTCCTTGTTTCTTGAACTAGACACAAACAGAAGACAATTTTTAAAACTTCTTTTATATTACCTTTTTTTTGAAAATATCATATCTACCCGTATCTTACTGATTATTTGTAATACATACTTATGAATATGAACAAGCAAATATAGCCAATGAACAGGAAAACGGTCTCGTAACACCAACAGGAACAGAGTATTGCAAAAGTTGAATTTCAAGCATGCCCTAAGCGACTCTGTCAATTGAAAAAATCAATAGGCCTTTTTCAGCAAGTGATCACACGGTACAATTGATGATATTCTGGGTGGCAAAGGAATGTCACAGACTCCACTTGGAAATGTAAAAAAAAAGAAAAAGTATGCGTTTCTGGTTAATTGGGAATTGTCTTGGAGTCTGTGACTTCCCAGTTTGGATCCCAGAATATCTTTAAATGTACCATGTGATTACTTGTTGCGAAATGATAGGAGACCCTTTTTATCTTAACGGGTTATAACCCTTATTATCACGGTTCTACTTAAACTTGTATTAGTGTCATGTTCGCTCTAGTTAATCATATAAAACTCCTTAAGCTCTTAAGTCTGATTTTGATTTCTAACACAGGCAGTCCATCAGTATTTGTTAGCGAAAAACATCCCGAACTTTTGAATACTAAAAGCACAGAGTTCCTCACGGGGGTCCTGCATGCATTGGTCCTCCTCTTCTCCTTTTAAACTGGTTCTTTGGATCAAACCAACCAAACAGACAAAACAACAGAGTTTTGGTCCTTTTCAGTAAGATATTTTAGAGCATGACGTACAAACAAATTAAAAGTCCGAGACCTCCCTAAGCAGCCAGCTATTGCGATCAAAATGTCTGGTTCCAGTAAAAAAGTACAGATGGAATAGTCCAAAAGGTCCCCTAAAGCTACTAAGATAAAGTTTATATTCGCGAAACGAAGATACAGCTACAAGAAAGAATCAAGGAACATGATAGATAGAGACGTTTGACAATTTAAGACCGCAGCCTCCGCAGTATGCAACTATTACCGGTCGTTGCCCCAACTGGCAAGGAATCGAAAGGACCAATCATGATCAATACTGATATGTCGTCAAGTGAAAATATAATTTGAAAGAACGACAACAGAACGCCTAACAAACTAACCAATCACAGCAGAGAAGCCCTCTGTTTGATTCAATTAGTTTGTTAAGCAACTAAGAAATCATTTTGTATACGTATATATTTTTTGTTAAAAATACAGTCTGTATTTGCCATTTACCTACTGCAAAGCGCCCGGACAAAGTCATTTGCTGCGCTATAAAAGATTAAAATATAATTATCAAGTTAAAAACTTTTAAAAGTTATTTCTTATCATCAAACGGTGACAAAAAAATTGAAATGTTCTTTTTCTAAGTGCTTGTGTATTACAAGCTAAACATTCTATTGGCAAGAGAAAGTGTTATAAAGTTTTTCAAGAAATTCCTTAAAAATTGTTGTTATTTAAAAGATAAAAGCAAATACCAAATTGTGTCACTTACAAGACATTTCTTACAGCATTTATGGTGGAGATCACTGCATTGCGCATGCGCCCTAAGAACGCAGTTATGAGGTTGGCAACAAGGGTCTTTCTTGCACATCTTGGAAGCAAAACAGAACAGTAGTTAACTTGGTGTTGTTTTACTCAATATCAAATTTTCTCATTCTTCTACTTTCTTTGCTTGACTAATCAGTTATAGTTCAGCTATAGTGTAAAAAGTTATTACCTCTTGCATTTGTCTTAAAAATCTTAAGCGTACAGGGAACGAACATGAACTTGAGTCAGAGAAACTATAGAAAATTTAAATTTAAATTTAAGTTTAAAAACTCGATTGAGTACACTGTCGTCAAGCCAAGAGTCGTGTAACTTGTTTCATGTGTGGATTCACGACCTGCTCCCAATATGCAGACTTCATGGCTAAATTTCGTGGAGCACTGGACGTCCGTATTATAGGAGTCATGGGTTTGAATCCTGCTTGAGTCTCGAGAATATTTTAAGGCTTCTTTTCAACAGTTGCAGTAATTTACGTGTCCTAGCTACAACAAAGATTTGGTACAACCTATGTTATTGATTGACGTAGGCACAAGTAACAAAATAGGTGAGACCAAATGTTACATGGCGAAAAGGACCCTAAACTGTTGACTATAATTAATAAAACCTCGGAATAAATTTTTGAATATTGGCTTTGTTTACCCAGCTTTGATACTTATTACAAATCTTGCAACGTTGATTGCATGGGATTTTCGATATACTGTTTATGTTTTGGTGCAATTTAATGATTAATTTTTGTTGCAAAAAGTTGAGTCATTTTTGAAATTTTTTTTTTCGGCGTTCCATAAAGAATGTTTCACCACTTGAGTGGCGAAAAGAGTTGAAGCACTCTTGATTGTGTCATGAAGTCCTTACCTCCTCAGTTCCGCAGTCACATTCTTCATTTCCTTCACGGATGCCATTTCCACATCGAGCGTTCATTGCCTGTGAAGTATAGTGATTAAATGCTGAGGAAACAATAGTAGGAAAAGATTGATTTGAGAAAGAGGTTGACATTGACAGAACATTGGTTGAACAGAGGTTGAATTAATTTTGTTCGTGAAAATGTTTCTCTTACCGATAGAAAAATGGCAAGGAAAACTAACAACTTTTCGAGCAACGCCTAGTCAAACTCTAGAAGACCTATGTGTCTCTGACAATTACCTGTTTTTTTTAGATTTGTGGTTGGAACATTTTTGCTTTTCATTAGACTCTTTCGAGATGGAATGGTTCATTTTCTTTTCTTTCTAAAATGTTGCTTTATCTAATTGAAAATTCAAATGGTTTGATTGGGAAGTAATCGCTGTTTACCTGTGTAGGGACGTTGTAGAGACATTTATCATTGATCTTCTTCAAACCTTCCATGCTGCAGTTAGAGAATCCTGGCACTCTAGTCCTGTGAAGGTCGACAGTGATTATGCAGGTAGTGTTGAGCAAGAAAAGGCGACTTGATACTTTATATATATGTTCAACAATATGGCGTTTGCGCGGAATTAAGTGTGTTTCAGTAAAACAATAGTTTATCCCGAAATACCTTTTATTTTACTCTATTGGAAACTCAACCTTGGTAGCAGAAGTTGTACGCTATACTAATTGTCTTTGGAGGTTATTATGTGTTGTATCTTGCGCGAAGGCGATCCTTCCGGGAGTTTTATGCAAGCCATTTTATGCTGGTCATGTTAAACTAGATCTCCTTGTGTGAAACTACAGTTTTTAGGCGTTAACTGTGCATAGCCTTTAGTTTACAGTTTCAGTTAAATTTCTTTAAACCATTTTCTGAATTATGTTTGTTTCTGTCAGTAGGCGGCTGTTTTATTTTCTGTTTCTTCACTTTTTACTTTGGCCTTTTGGTTTCTAACACGTTTTGAGGCATAGATTTTCTACTTTATGTCTTACTTGTGTCCACCCATGATACAGCCGCGTGGTGTAAGGCACTTGCAGCTTCCTATTGATGATAAGAGCAGTGATTTTTCGTTTTGTTCATTAAATAAACTGGGGTAGCTGCTACAGTTACTGCAAGCTGCAAAACTCAAAACTTTGATACAATGAGCTACGTATACAATAAAGATTTTCACCACAATAATTTGCACTTGACATTGGGAAAATAAATGTTTTGAGAAACCATGTAGCTAATATTAATGACTTTTGATGAAAAAAATTGGACTTTCTGATGGGTTAAGCACCACAACGCTGACTTTTAAACAACGTGTTAACATTTGGAACTTCATTATTGTAAAATAGCTTCATTTTGCAATTGCAAGAAAATATGTTTCACATTGAATATCTTTGCTCTCTTTATTCAGATAATCTAAAATATTTTCATCATATAAGACTGATGCCCCTAAGTGAAGGTTCTTTTGGTGAAATATTCCGAGAAGCTTGGAACACAAACACAAACAATTTCTCATGTTATAACTTAAAGGTTGTTTTCGTATCAACTGGATATCTACAAAATTGCTGCTGCATTACCATCAACCAAATTATTTGTCGCCATCCCCAACCCCCTTTTCACCTCAACCGCTACTCCATCCTCCACCAATTCCATCTTTGCCATCTTCCTCATATCTCTTTTCCCTACATTCACTTCAACTTTCATTTCCAAATTTACCATCATCCTCAAACCCCTTTTAACCTCAACCACTATTTCCACTTTGACTCTCGCTTCAACGTTTGCAATCATCCTTAAATCTTTTTCAGCTCAATCTTTGTTTCCACTTCGACTCTCACTTCTGGCATCGCCAAATCGCTTACCACCTCAACCTCTACCCCCATTCCGTCCTCACTTTCACCTTTCCACATTTCCACCATCCTCAAATCGCTTTTAACCTCAACCGCTATTTCCACTTCGACTCTCACTTCCATGTTTTCCATCATCCTCAAATCCCTTTTCAACTCATTCTCTATTGCCACTTCCATCCTCACTTTTTCGCCTCAACCTCTACTTTCACTTCCATCATATATTTCGCCCCAAAGTTTGCTATAAAACTGAAATCCTTCTTCTTCTCAACCTTATCTCTTACCTCCACATTCACTTTTAATTTTTCATTCAGTTTTCACTTCCTCCTCTACTTCCAACCTTTTTTCAATTTCGCCAGCATCCTCAACTACACTCTAACCTCAACTCTACCTTAAGCTTTACTTTCAGTTTAGTCGTCACGGCTATCATTTTGACCTACCCGTGTCGTGATTCATTCCAAAATTATGTCCCATCTCGTGTGCTACTATCACATACGGACCGATGATGCTGCTAAAGTCCCACTGTCAGCATAATGAACAAAAATTGAGAAATTAAAGAACGGATTTCCATAGTTTTTTAGCATCCAGTTTCAGTTTGAGGTTTTCATTTTTCTCATACTTTGTCCAAAAGACTCCTATTCTCGAAAATAACATTAAAACTTTGGACGATTGTTATTTTTGCGTGAAAACCAGCAAAGTTGAAGTCACCTTAAATAAAAAAAGTGAATTCTTCAAACATGTTGATCAGACAAAACAAAAGTGAAACTTTAATAATGACCGAACTTGACTTAAGAAAAATTTTACTGCTCATTTTCAGAAGATTCCCCTTGAAATGGACACCTTCGTGATCACTAGTAAAGTTTTACATGACCTAAAATAATAAAGGCTAAATACCAACATGTTTCGCAAAATGTGTTTTGACAGGTTCAGAACCCCCGCTATTACCAAAAATCCTTAAGAATCTACAAAAGCGATGAAAGTTGTATCAAGCTACCAGAACGATGTTTTCAGCTTATTCTTATCCGGGTTGCTAAAACATCAATCACAGGCTAACCCGATTGACTCCTGCAGTGTTTGACCCACATATCGCGTTAACCCAGGCCATTCCTGCACAGTCGGACCACCAATATTCACTGCAAGGAAGCAAAGAGCCCGAATCGTTTAAACTGTGTTTTAACGCATGTATTTTTGTGTACATCATTCAGTTGCGGTCATCATAGATTATATGGCTTGAGTCTGCATAGCCCAGAATCGTAATAAGCAACGGAATTCTACCTTAATAGTTGCGCATTGTCATGATGAAACCTTGCGACGAGTTCTTTCTTCCTGTATGTGTTGAAATTTCCGAGATCTGTGCCTCCTTTCCGACTACGGGTCATGCGGTCTCCATTCGACCATATTTCAAGTGCCGAAAGCAGAACTCGGATATTGATACGCTGGTAAATCTAACAAGACACAAATAAATTAAAAACACAGTTTATTTTAAAATATGTATGTCCATTTCAACTAAGTAGGAGCCGATAATGACGCAGCGTTTAAGGATGAATCAAAACAAAAGGCAAAGGTGAAGAATACCGATACTGAGGTAAAGATAAAATTTAAGTTGTTGTAAATACATATTCTCACTCCAAGTTTTAAAACAAGACATGAGGATAAAACGGAAAGTGACAGCTAATAGGGAACTAAAATTAGCTTTAAAAAGTAAAAGTTTTGGTAAAATAAGTGATAATGAACACCGGCTTAGGGGGTTAATTATAATCATAATCGTTTCTTTCATACAGTGGTGACAAAAAGAAATGCAAGTGAAGTTCGTTTTGTTTCGTTCTTCGTTCTACAAGAAATTTCGTCGAAATTCCAGGGAACTTTGTACTTTGTTCAGCGAAGTTGTCACAACTCCTATAAGTTACGCTCATTTAGAGCACAGCACGTGTCTCGTCATAAATTCGCGTTTTTGATGCTAGCATTTCTTCTAACCACTGTAGTATATGATGTTTCGTTATAATTACCCTCTGTTTGAAACAGAAATCAATACAAACTTATGATTCTGAAGTTATTAGTTATTCTATTCATGTTACATGGAACAATTTTATACTGGAACAACTAGTCCGTTTATTTCATGTAGTGACAACTGAAGGTGACGTCAGCGCCTGATTCAGGCCTTTTTATAGTGCGGATCCTTGTTTAAAGATAAAGTAAACTTATTTGAGCAAAAACACGAGCAAAGCAAAAAAAAGGTCAATGCTAAGGTAGCAACAAAAAGCATACTTACTGCGTCGACCGCGTTAGCCAAAGTAATGACTCGATCTGTGATGGCTTTGGTATCATTATTGTGACCAAGATACTTGAAAAAAAGGAAAATCAACGTATTTTATCATTTCTAATATTAATCTAATACTGATTACTTTTAAGATTTAACTAAACGTATTTTATTGTTTCCATACGTATTTTTATAACGTGTAAAATCAGTTACAAGCTTTCATTTTTTTATTGTAAAGCACATACGGTTTAACTGATAGCGAGGTCTTTCCTGGGAAGTCTTACGCAAAGAGCTTGGCGTAGTCGAGGCTCAAAGTTTAACTTTTTTAGTATAAATGAGGTTGATCTGCTCTTTATTATATATGTAGATTCAGTCTACCGTGTCGTATAGTGCTCAATGCTAATATAGTAGTAAGTAGGAAAGACGAGGCATCGATTCTCTGAATCAACGCGTCATTTTGGCTTTATCTACTTGTAAACTTTTTGCTATGTATCTCGTGTTTACTTAGAAATTTACAAGGGAGGAATTCTGATTAAGGATTGTCCCCTATGTATTTGTCAAGGCTAGCTAAAACATGTTTTAAAAAGTTATGATTCGAGTAAGATGTAGACAGGTCAACGGCAATGCAATGCAGAAAGGTGCCAATTGCAAATCTCATTCATCCCATTGGCTAACCTTCGAAAACCGGCCATACCCTCATAAGTTAGGAAATTTCTTCCTTTTCAGTTGACCAATTCATTATTTCTAGTTAAAACGTTTCTGTTTTAAAATACCATGTAGGAACATTGAAAAATCATCTTTAGTATATCTTTGCTTTTGTTTTGGAGTTCTAAAATTGGACAAACTATTATAGCAAAAAAAAACTTCAAACGCTTTAGAATAAAGTTTTAATACATTTTACTTTAAAACTATGTTTTACACAGTTCGATACATTTGTTATATATGATGTATGAAAATCCAAATATTCTAGAGTCGGAAAAGCTAAATGCCACAGAACAATACTGAAATGAGTGGCTGTAGTTCTTGTTTGGACCATTGCTTAACCTTTACAAAGACAACCTGAAGTGTCGACGGTCTGTTTTGGTCAAATGTGTTTGATAAGTACAAATTTATTTCTGTCTTAAATTCGTTTTACTTAACTTTTGTTAAATATTAAATGTCTTACCATCAAATGATCAGCAACAAACAAGACCTCGTTATAACGTGTTTCATCTGTTGTGAAATATGTCTTGTAGAACTCGTCGATGTCTCGTCGAAACTAGAGACCATTTAGAGTATTGGGTGGTGTAAGTTGACTTGTATACCCTAGACTATTCATTTACCTATTTAGTACAACAATATGTGAACAAGTTTTTTCGACGAGAACAAACGAAGTAATAAAATCATTTCATTTTTCACCTAACAGCATGTGCGATAAAACCGTTGCTTCTTGGAAGTGTTAAAATTTACTGTCTAAAATTGAGATTCATTTCGAAAACAAAAACGAATGTAGACAATGACTATACCTTTAAAAGGCAAAAGCTGGTATTTTAAGTTAAGTTACCTTGGTTTTAGGGTTTTTAACGTTGTAGATTCTCAAAGTCTGCAATAATAATCTTTTCACTTTATTTGAGAACAATTGCTATTAACAGCGAAACAAATGTTGCTTGTCAAATAAACGCAAATGTTGATGGCTTCAATA
Source organism: Hydrozoanthus tunicans (assembly GCA_026413305.1). Lineage (NCBI taxonomy): Eukaryota > Metazoa > Cnidaria > Anthozoa > Zoantharia > Hydrozoanthidae > Hydrozoanthus > Hydrozoanthus tunicans. Next base: position 4,837 of record JAOBAT010078752.1, on the reverse strand, counting down.
AAATATGTTTGATTACCAGATTGATTTATTCTAAAAAAATGTTTCCCCACGTTCTCGATGTTAACAACTTACCCGTCGAAGATTAAGAGGATTGTGTTGGTCACGATATACACTTCGCTCAGGTCTAGCGCGAGAGTCTGATTTCTCAGTATTTCCTTAAAAGGTCAAATAGCAATAGTTGAAGTTAACCACTACTTTCTTTCTATACGGTTTTAAGTTCTGTCCGAAAAAGTGCAGAACAAAGGAAGTTTGAGGTGGGAGGAGCGGCGACTGGTTTAGTTCAATTTGCTCATGGGAGAATGGAATTGAGTTTAATGATTCTACTAAAAAGGATTGAAAACAATACAATGCTTTAAAAGTGTCCTATTCTCTTAGATTCGTAAATGATCATTCCTTTAATCAGACATTTTCGAATTCAAAAAAGGTTTTTTATATTTTTTGATGAAAGTAGTAAAAACATTCTTCGTCTTACTACTAGTATTTTAAGCTAGTAACGTCAATTTTGTCCATGTATTTGACAAAAGATTCACAAATTCAAATGTATGCTAAAACATTGTTGTTAACGAACGTATTTGAAGCACTTAAAGAAAGCAAACTGTAACAATTTTTCATTCCCAATGGTGAAGACTTGATAATTTGTTCAAGGTATTTCTGAATGAAAAGGTAACCCAAGTTTCGATCATGCGCTACGTTTTTTTACTTTTGCCCTTTTATCATGAGTATGGATGGCTTATACCGAGCTGTTTCTGTCAATGATTGTGTCATAATGAGGGATAAAATCAAGATCAACCACATTCCTTTTTTTACCGCATTTGTGTTGCGTAAATTTCATTTGCTCATCTTGTGCTTGATAAATCACATGTGCGCCAGTTTTCTGATAAAAGAAACAACAGAAAAATATTAAGTCACTACACCTTTTCTTTCACTACAAAGTCTGCTAAATAGAACCACATATTTGTAGAAGATCTAGATATCCTACCTTGTTGTCTTTCTCAGGCTCAATGTAGTAAGTGTGCTCACCGTCATCAATAAGACCGCTGCAACAAAAGAGCTAAGTAAAAATAGTAACCCACGATGGAAACTTGAATTCTAGCACAATTATGTTCTCGAATCGTTTACTACATTTAAAAGAACTCCAACCGCAGAGGCGAAAAATAGTATTTCTTACAGTTGAGTCTGCAAATTTGGCAGAAGTATATGTTTTGCTGGCACGGAGCAGAAGACTGGTGAAGAGTTGTGGGTAGTCGGGGCGTATGGGTATTTAAAGGGATGCTTTGTAAAGATTATTCATTCTCTCTCAGCATCGCTTTAGACAAACTCTGCTTCATCCATCGTTAGATTTGAATCCTCAGCCCTCACAGTTGGCGGCACTGCAGGTGGTAGTTATCACGAAGGTGGGGGTATACGTTGCCTTTTTCCACAATGTAGTTTGGGTTTTCGTATCCGGCGGTGTCGTTACAAAGTGTTAACTACTGTTCAAATGTGTACAGTAATAGAAGATCACGTTTGTAAATAATGGGTTTCAATTGTATCAAATGTGTAATATGAACTGTGTAATTATGAGTACCGTTATAGCAAAGGCTAATATATAAAGGCAAAATAAAACGGTATTGTGGTTCTTGCTGTTCCTACAGTTCCCTGTATCAATACAGTTGTGTTGTGTTGTGTCTGAGTGTGCAGTGGAAACAAAATCTTGTACATATATATGAAACTTGCTAAATACAGTCAGGCTCTAAAAGAAACTTAAACGTACTGTAATTTTCAGATAACTTACGTCTAGTTAGTCTTAACATGTACAGGAAACAAAGTATGAACACCTAACTCCATGTGATACCTACCTGAGTCCGTTGCACGTGTTGAGTACCACCATGGAATCAGGTTTGTCACTGAGTTTTCCGTGATAATGACAATGTTCAGGCTTTGTCTAACAAGGTAAATGAACAATAATAGAACAGATGCAATAAAACCAAATATAAAACCAAAGCATCGACACTCGCCTGTCAAAAGTGTTCTTTCAATAGTTACAAGAGGGCCGAGTCTGGCAAGTCTAGAAGGCTAATCAGTATCCATATTTAGAAATTTGAGAACAATTTAAAATCAAACACTAGAAAGAAAGAACAAAAGAGAAAAAGTAGAGGGGAAGCGAATGGGAATTAAATTGGAAACAAAATTGTAGTTCAGCAAGCAATTGCAAACCTTTTCGACAACTTCAGATCCATCATCGTTGAAGTACCGAATGGTGAAGGATGGTGATATAAGATCTCTGTACGGGTTAAAGTGAGAAGAAAAAATATGTGGTAAGATTGCTTCGTAGCAAGTTATGTGGATGTCCTATTTATGGAGTATCACAGAGCCCCTTTAAATATTTGCGCAGATAACTTCATTAAGATATCACAACACCTTAATGTACCGTGTCGTTATAAAAAGTCTAATTTTCTTGTATTCCTCTTTTTGTTTCTTACATTTGGACAACCTCTTTATTTGACGCTGGACTTATCTTTTTACCACTTTTCCATAACGGGGTGTCATTTTCATGCTAAAACAGTAACGGGTGAAGGATATCCCGAGCTACAGGTCGAAAAGCGTTATTCACTTGCTTGGTAAAAACTGGTAAATAGAATTGGTTTGATAGTTTTGGACAAAAAAATATTTTACTAATTTTGCCAAAGGTAAATGGGAAAGTAATCATCAAGCTGTGTTATTTAAGGTTTTCTTAATTCTGTTTTCCTAATTCCAAAGTGCAGGAATAGGTTTTTTTGCATTATTTAGGAAAGAAAAATTGACGTGTTTAGCTTTGGTCTAACTGTAAGGATCAAAATACTGCAAATTGGCAGTGCGAGTACGAAAAAAAGTTAAGTTTTTTTTTTACTTGAGTCTTGACACTTACTTGTTGCGTTTGGTCTGCAAGATCATTTCCTTGTCAAAAGCCTTTACAAGATATGTGGCCTCGTTATCGTGTCCAATCTTAATGAGTTTAATTTAACTTAAAGTTAAAACACGTTCAATAGATTACTTCGATATTTTAAGAAAAACAGAACTCATAAAAAAACTGATGCAGCAAAATGTGTAAAACTTCGCTAACTGGATCTACAAGTTAGATGTTTAATGGTGTCTTTTAAGTGCAACAGTTTTATTATTGTTATGCAAGAATCTAGTTCATAGTTTCAGTCGGGTGTCACTTACGTATCTGAAAAAGGAGGGTAACATTAAATTGCTTTCCGATAAACGGCTTTTAGATTAGTGTCTTAATTAAAGCTGATAGAATTAAACATAAAGTACATATAAAGTTTATTTTTCAAGTTTCCAGATAAAAAGTGGATCCCCTTCTGAATGGTAATTTCTGAAAATAAAGCGTTTTCTCGCTGTTCCTGTTACATTTTTAGGCTGGAAACGTGCAATGTTGACGTAGCAGGAGGCATGAGGCAGAGACAATCTCTTTTTTCTCAAATCATTAGATTCTGGCAACATTTGTCACATTGTTATAATTCTAGTCAATGAATTGTTTGAAAAGAATGCTTGAAAACAAAGCTTTCTTATCCTTTTTTAAAAAATAAAACTTTTTAAACAAGACTCACAGAACTCACTGCTGCTACGTTAGAGGTTACCAGTCCCTGGCCTGCTCGGTCAAAACTAATGCTCCTATCTGTTTCTGGTTAAAAAGCATACTTACACGTGAAAATTTTCTTTGGCTATTCAAATTTTGAGGTAATAGATGACAACAGATTTAATCTACAAAGTAAAAAATAAGCTTTATAGGAACAACAAGTGTTTCCCAACCTTATTACTAGTGAACAAGTCACGCCTGTGTCTGTTAACGTCGAGTCTTTCTGGAAATACCCGATATTTCCCGCGTTTATGTAACTCACCGTCATCATCAGCTTTAATAGAAAATAACAAAAAAAAAACAAACAAACAGAAAAATAATTGCAGCATGATAAAGAATTTATCACATGATCACAACGGTTTATCAACTCTCTGTTTGTTTTACAAGCAAGTTTAATACACAATGTTTGAAAAAAGTTACGGTCTTCTTAGCTTTTTTATTTTTTTCTTTTAAATTTGGTTCTTTAGTGGTAATCTTCAGTTAATATGAAAACCTTACAAGCTTTATTGCAAGGAATAATAAGACCAACAAACTAATCAGCAAAATTTGAAAAATAATTATTTGATAACAAACCTAGCAAAATATTTGTACCTTCGACAACTGCAAGGTGAATCAGCACCAAAATGATCAACGACCAGCCACGCCTACGGTACAGCAAACCTTCCATGTCTTATGAACAATAAAAAAATAAAAAAAAAACACAATTATTAAAATAAATAATCAGCTAAGGTAAGCGACTTACTCCTACAAACGCCGAACGTGCTTTCAATATAACTAAACTTTGAATATAGCACTGTATTTATAGTGACTGAACAGAGAAGAGATTATATTGGTACCTCTTAACTGAACTGCAAGGGCGAAATTCAACCCTTTCCTCAACTGACTTGACTCGGTGAGTTGCCCTATTCTATATTCTGTTTAACAAGCTTGACCATTATTGTTACAGTAGGGTTAATAGCAAAAGACTGGTTTGTCTACTGTTTGAGTAATATTAAGAAATTCATGTCAATTTCAGTTATTTTCCCTTGTTGGAGATCCAAAGGGTCAGCTCTGGGGTAATATTTCTGATGTATAGTACTGATTTCAACCATTACTCTTTGCTTTTCTCTTTTCGTATTAAACGCGGCTGCGCATAAAACACTTAAGAAATAAAACATGTTCTCCGTGCCTTCATAGCCTGGTGCAAACCGAGGCGAACGGTTTTCACCTGCTCGAGAATTCTCCCAAACGTTC